>SKCR01022568.1:0-40714 GCA_019454045.1 Zanthoxylum bungeanum
ATTAAATCGAAAGTATATATCTGGATCGTTGATGAGACCATTAATTCTTTAGCCTGCGTTGTCCCTAGCTCGGCTACTAACAAAACTACTCCTAATCTAATTAGGATTATTATCGATCCAAAAGGCTTCTATTGCTGCCTCAGCTGCAGCAATAACCCACTTTTGGTGTTTATTCGGTAACAATATCTTGCTTGGAAGATTTCCAGCTCACTGTTATGTTATTCAAACTTTATAGTACCTTTGTTACGACTTATAGTCGTTTTTATCGGTTAGGAAACTTGCAGTAGTGAACCCAGTCACTTCAAGTTCTACTTCTCCATAGTATAAGACAGCATCCTTAGTTCATCTAAGATACTAAAGGATGTTTTTAACATCAATCCAGTGACTATCATTTGGATTGGCCTGATTGTGAATCTATATGCTCAAAGCATATGAGACACCAGGTCGCGTACATTTATTTCAATGTACGAGTTCTCGGAGAGTATTAACAACTTTAAATCTATCCCAGTAGATCTTTATTCCTAGAATAAAGGTTGTTTTTCCCTAGAATTCTACGGAGAAATTTTCATGAAAGCCAAGCTTTCACCGATTATTTTATGGGAATATCATTCAAGAAATGATATGTCATCATAATTTAGGACATTTCACTGTCAGTGCGCTCCCACTAAACCTCCTATATACACAAGATTCTTTCATTTTTGAATTAAATCATATATCATTATGATTACATCAGAACGATATCGTTCCAAGAACGCAATGCTTGCTTCAATCCATTAATGGATCGAATTAACTTGCAAACCTGTTTGCTTGTTTTAGTACTACAAAATCGTCAGGATGTTATAAACATCCTCCAAAAAGGTTTTCGTTTAAGGAAAGTGATTTTGACGTTCAGCTGTTATATTTCATAAATGAAACATGCAGCATCAACAAGCATTATCCAAATGGATTTAACCATGGCGATGGTTAAAAGGTTTCGTCGTAATCGACATAATGTTGATAACGATACCTTTTCGCTACAAGCCCAGCTTAGTACGTTGGTATGTTGCCTTCCATGTATGTCTTCCTTGAAGACTTATATAGTACCAATAGGCACAATGCCTTCCGGTACAACAACCAGTGTCCAAACTTGGTTGGTATACATGGAATCCATTTCGGACTTCTTGGTACTTTGCCATAATAGGGAGTCGATACCTTGTATCACTTCCTCATACGTAGTCAGTTCGTATTCCTCAATAAGATTGAGATCTTTAAGAGGTGAGATCAGAAACCCATACCTCTCAGGTTGTTTTCGGACTCTCTCCGACTTACGTGGTTATTGTGTATTCGAAGATTATTGGTATAGTTTCATCCTTGATGAACTATCTGAGTTCCATTAAGGAATCGATGCCTAGAATAGTATTACTCCGATTTTCATCGAGTCTTACTTTCCTCTCACTTACCACTGCATAACATGTATTCCTATTAGGAAACACCGCATGGCGAGCAACATTACATTGTTCTCTAGTGAGTTACATAAGTATTATACTATGGTTTACCCTAGGATAACCTATAACTTAGGCACTTATCCGATTTGGGTTCTAGTTTGGTATCATCCAAACATATGCCCAGCATTCCCAAATCTTCAGGAATGAGAAAACCCTGCTTCTTTCCTGTTCATATCTAATATGAAGTCTGTCTAACGGATTTTTATGGAACCTTATTCAAAATAAGTGTTTGCACTGTTAAATGCATATCCCGTGAAGGAAATGGTAGCTCAGAGTGACTCTCGATTAACCTTATCATGTCCAACAAAATTTGGTTTCTCAGTTCGGACACACCGTCAAATTGACATGTTTCGGGAGGAGTCCCCATTGAAAGAATACTATACTCTTTCAAATTTATTTGAGAAACTTATTGCTTAAGTATTTTCATCATGGTCCAATCATGGTGTTTAATACTTTAGACGATCTGTTTGTCTACTTCGTGACGAAACTCTTTGAATTCATAAAAAGTTTCCGATCTGGCCACTTACGTCACTATGAACGAGGGCTAACGGATCGGTGGCACTTGCATTTTTACCAAGTAAAAAGGTGTTTCAGGCACTTTGCCCAATAATTAGATTCGTAGACTTTATTTGATTAGAATCAAATTTGTCCTAGTACCCACTCTTCGAAAGTGTGGATATACGAGTCTTGTTTAAATTGTGTCCCAGACAACAATGCCACTTATAAGTCTCAACTGATTAATTCAGTTTGAGCTATTTTTTTGTCATATTATATGTTTGAGATTCATTTAAATTCAAAATATAAATACTGTTATTCACATCTAATGTGCTTATCTCACTATCATCTTTTATAAAATGAAACACTTTAGTGTTCTAGAATATAAAGGTATATCGGCAACAGATTATACTCTGATATAGAGATAATGTTTCTAGTCAAACTAGTTACATTTAACAGTTTCCTAATTTAAGTACATACCTGAAGGGTAGTTCCTAAACATAGGTTTCTACGGTTAAAACAGCGACTTTCGTCCCGTTTCCAATTCTCAGATAAATCTCAACTGAAGTCAGTATCCTGCTTGTCAGCATATTCTGCACACCAGTACATATTTATGTACCACTTTTAGTATCTAAAATCGAATTTTAATACTAGCAGCGAACATATTTATGACAAACATATTTGAAGTCAGAGCCTTGCCCTTCTTCAATTCCTTCATGTCTGCCTTGTCCATACGGCAGTCACGCTTTTAGTGACCCTGTTTTCCACAGTTTAGGCAGACATCTTGGGATATGTCATTTGTCTTCCCAGAAGATTATAATGACTTTGCCTTTGCCCATTTTCCACACTCTTCAGAAGCCTTTGGCCAAGCCTTGGCCTTCTGGGATGTCGAAGTAAGATATGCCTTGCACTGCTTGCCCTATTGCAAACTCTGGCTTTGTCTCTTTGAGCATAGCCATTAACTCTCCAAGAGTTTACTATTGCAATTTAATACTTCTAAGATCTAAAGATAGATCTATGAAGATCTTTCAATTTCATTATCATACTATAAGGATCTAATCCTTAGTTCTGACTAAGAAATTAAGGAGTCTTTGCGGCAAGCAAAAAATTAAGCACTAAAGTTATCATCACATGAATATTCCAAATAATCATGTTCTACTATTTTCTCAACTCCTTGCTTAGGCTCGAGATGTCACTTTTATCAAATAAGTAACTTCTCGGTCCCCCCAGGACTATCCTGAGATTTTATTCCCAATCTGAAAATTAAAGCCGTAAAATATTTTCTCAAAGGATTATGTTTTAAACACTAATATTTCATTTATCTTGATTCCAATAGTCTAACTATCCAATCAACGTTTTAGGTACTATTTATTATAATGATTACTATAGTCTAACTATATAATCAACTATAATTTAATTGTTAAATTCAAGTATATTGATTACTATAATGCAATTATATAATCAACTATAATTGAAGTAGTTTGAATACAGTCCAACTGTTTAATTAAAACAACGATTAAATATTAGTCCAACCAATATATTAATGTAACGACGAAAAAATTTGTAATGAGCGCGTATGGCAAGTAACTAAATGAATATTGCAAATTTAATACTTGCCTCCCACTATTTTTCGACGAACCTCTAACCCTCTGTGGAGTACTTGGGAAACCTTGTTTCCTAGTGGGCTATGATCCCATTAAATAACACACAATCTTGACTTTGGCCAACAAATTGTATGATAATTAACTAGGTAGATCTCTAAGATCAATTGGATCCCATCCAATTCCTAGATCCAGTAGGTGGACATCCAAGTCCGAAACATATATCTTATATATGCCAATATATCCAATATATTGCCTAACCTTTTTCCTTTGAATCAACTAAGCCTTGGCTTTGGCACAACAAACATAGTGATCCCAGTTAAGCTTTCATGATTCAAATACATCCGCGACGGACAAAGGTCTTGACTTTGGCTAACAAACCAATGCCAGTCTTGGATCTTGAGTAAGAATCACTCAATGTAAGGAAAAACGCTTAATATGTGTTGAGGTTTTTTTACGTAATGGCAACCAAATAATTATATTGTTAGGTCTCATCATCATACACCCTTAAACATGCATTCTAAAAACATGATAAGGCGTGTATAAATAAAATAATAATGATATGCGGATGGATATTTAAACATTTTGTTCCTAGAACAAATCTCTCCCTTTCTCTCTCCCGCTAGCACAAGTATTACTTCTACCCAATTACATAACACTTCTAAAGAAAACCTCATTACATTGAGGGGAATAGGTGAGAAGAGAAATACAAAGAGTCAAGAGGTAATAGGCGGACACACAGGTCCAATTTAATAAATTCTAAAATTTTTACAATAATTTCCAAAATTGTCCTCACCCATCTAATTTCCATCCGATATACATATTCATACATCGCATACATATATTCACACAAAGCATGTTATCAATCAATCTAATCCATTAATTATCTGAAATTAATGACCATCCAATGTTCAAACAACGATTTGATTTTGCACGAGTCCGACTCGTTTACGAATAATTACTCAAAGTACGAATTCTTAAATTATATCAAACTACAACATTAAATCCAATTAATTTGTATTTAATACTAATTCATTATTTAATTCCAAATTAAATATTTACATTTATTAATGAACCTTTAGCGACTTAGATTCTAATCTAATCTTTATGGGTCTCAAAGCCCAATTAACATCCAATGTCAATTTAATTAAAGTCCAATGGGCTTTCAATTAATTTCATAAGGCATGAAATTGGTCAATATGGGTCAAACCCAAATACCAAAGCCCATTTAAGGAATCACCCTTATTTGCCAAGAAACCAATTTAGGCCCATTAGGCCCAATTAAAATTAAAGGTCCATTTAGTTATATTTGGACTTTATGGATATGGTTTTGGGCCCAATTGGATGCAACCAATTAGCCTAAACCAAACTTGGCCCAACCAAGCCCATTAAACCCAAATGCAACTTTACAAGCCCATTTCCAAAATAAACTCAATTAATTAAATCACAACATTCCAATATCACAATTTAATTAATTCAATGTGTATGCCATAATTAATTAACCAAATTAACATTTTCAAAATACTAATTTCACTCAATTAATTATGCTCATTATCATCAACATATGTCCAACACATTTGAATCAAAAAATCACATCATTTCATGCTTACAAGTCTCGGCAATTAGGGTTTTTCATGTCTGATTCGGTTTTAATCCAATTAAATCCTAAATCAATATTACCCAATGTTTTCCAACTCATCCAATGATCAAAACACAAAAAATCACCATGACATTATAGGGCACAAGTATTCGGCCAAGCCAAACTAATGGGGAAAAATTTATCCAATCCAATTTTCATCAAATTGACAATGCATAACACTATGTTATCATAATTAAGCATATCCAAACAATCAATTTCACTCAAACATGCTCAAATCAATTTTGCCCAATTTTTACCCTAATTCATTCATGCTCAAAATGGCTCAAGATACCATTGTTGGATTTCTATTAAGTCCCAATGATCAATTTCAAGCAATGAAACATATATGTGAATACGTGTAAAAGCATGGCGGAATCATACTTACAACGATCGGCTTTCGGGACGATGAACACAAAAATCTTTTGCTCATTTCTTGAAGCATTCGGTTTTTGCCTCCTCTTTTGTCTCCATGGATTCGGTCAAGCTCCAACCTTGGTGATGGATTCCATGCTCAAGGGTTTGTTTCCCTATCACCTTTGGATGATTCTTCATGTGCTAACATTGGAAACATTTGCTACAAATCTTCCTTCGTCCTTCTTGTCATTCTCGGCCTTGCCAAGAAATTTGAGAGAAAATGGCCATTGGCCGTGAGTTGAGAAAGGAGAAGAGAGAGAAAGAGTTGTGTTGTTGGTCTATGTGTTTCTAAAACAATTACCTAATCCTTTTTCCAAAATTTGGTATATGCCTTTCAAAAAGGTCAACCAATTTTTTGAGCCAAAATGGCAATAAATGCCTACAACAACTCACATCACTATTCACATCAATCAATGATGACAAGCATCACTTCACTCAAAGTGATGTGACTTCCATCACTTGATTGACTAGTGATTTGACGCTTGATGTGACTTATGGGCTGCACTTGAATTCGAAATACGAGTGGGCCCGCAAACACTCCCGGGCTCGGGTTCGCTAATTCTGAATTAACAAATTTTCCATTGCGACGTAATTAAATCAAATTTAATTAAATAATTATGCCTAGCAAAATTACTATTCACGTCGCTAGCGAATTAATTCTAAATTATTTCGTTTGCTCGAATTAAAATCTATTTCTAATTTCGCGTCGAAATCCAATTTCGTATAATATATCGAATATATTATTTATCGATTAATTCCAAATTAATCGTTCTCTCTCTTTAAATAATATTTTATCCCAGATAAAATATCTTCGTAATTAATCCCAGATTAATTTTCTCTCTCATCTAATTAATCCTAGATTAATAATGTGCGAGTCATACGTCATCGGTGAATCTTCGGGAAGCGACCCATGAGATCCCCGGATATGTTTGCAGTAAGTAAATTCGGTCGTCGGACTATCCGAACACGTACGTACCTAGTACTACGCTTTTACCGATTTACAAGATATGGTTGGCTTATAGCAAAGCACCGTGCCTACCCAATTCTCCAGAATATTCTTAAAGGAATATGTAATCTTTATCAGGCATAGTAACGTAGTATTGCATATTACGATCCAGTATCGGATGTCACGTGCATGGCCTGGGGCTGGAATTGTGTCTGCCCCATAAGAAGCACATATCAGATCTGTGGTAACTAGTCTCTATAATCGGATAAGCATGACCTAGTCATAATATCCCGATAGCTGTAACATATAAGAGTACCAGTTCTGTATCCTACGTGATCATCATCTCCACTATGACTGGAGTGATACTTCCATCTTGACATCACACCCAATACACTATGATTCTCAATATACCAAGAAGAGGCGTACACAGAACCTGTTAAAGCCCTGGATGACCAAAACCAAAGTATATTGATTGTCGCAATTATTAGCGGTGCAAGTCTCAGGTTAAGACCAAATACACCTACCCTGATTCGGACTTCCATAGACACTTAGTCGTACTAACAATGGAATTCGGGGTCTATCCAGAGTGAAGCTGTTTCCGTACCATCGGTAAACAGAACCTCCTATTACACTTGCATGAGTATCCTATACCCAAATATATGGGAACTATGTCGTTATGCTCCCACAATGTGCACAAGTGTAATACTAGTCTTTTACGCATTATCGATGTCCAATCTCGATAATACTCCGACTAAGGATATTTTATTGATTAAACCTTCGTGGATTGATATAGTCTCATATCATATCAATCCGGAACTAATCACATGGACATTTATCATTATACATCTTGGTAATCTAATTACAAATGATAAAAGAGCAATTTACTTTGTCCACAGAGTTAATTTCTACAAATAGTGCTGCTATTAGTCATAAATGTCCACAAAATTACAAACTACGTTGTAACTGCGCACTACATTGTAAATCCTAGGGTCTTTGTCTAATATATATGTATCACTAAATCAGATTTAGTTTCAATCTAATCTTAATTATATATCTAATCGCAATTAGATCGAATATGTATATAAAAGACAAGAGGTGCTACATTAAATAACTAATATTATGGAAAAAAGAATTGTTCGCATTTATGAATCAGACATAAATACGATCCGGATTGGCACTCTGAGCACCAACCCTAACAATTTCTCCCACTTGCTTTAGTGCCAATCCACGGTATCATATACACATCTCAATGTGTATCACATACTCATGGCCCTCAAGAGCTCACCTAGCACTTAAGAGGTAGGCAACAACAAATAAGCCCGCTTTAATAAATTGAGTCTGTCCAACAAACCCAATTATTTTCCTTAGCCAGCATCATTCATATTTTGTAGAACCCAAGTTCTACATCAATATGACTCAGATGCGATATCAATATTGTGCAATAGCTATTAAGTTGTCTATGTATTTAGAGTTCAAATAAAAAATACTATGAGACAACCGCAAACACAGCACTAATATAAAAACTTCTAATCTATAAGGTCACAATGTAACTTCATATGTCAATACTTCATTAGATGCAACAAATTCCGCTAATACAGTAGAATCAATGGTGACACTCCCACTGCATCATTTTTGACTTTATATGACGTAGACCATCTAACATCATAATTAGACTCAAAATTAATTTGACCCTAATGGTTTCAGATTATATTCTCCATGAATTAGAAACTTGTTCTTAATATCTCAAAGATAATAAAGAACATGTTTCAAGACACATCCTATGGTTTACAACATATCAAAATACCTCGTAACAATTACACATAAATTGATATCTTTAATCATATATAATATAGTATTCATTATGCCATTATCCTATAATACATAAGATTGACTAGACATTCTAATCAATTCTCTTTCGACAAATGAATAATCCTTTACGAAAGATAAATACTATATATAAAGACACAATAACTGTCAACAGTTATACTAACTGTCATACTTATAGTCTTGTTATGTCCTTTATTTGATCATATCTAATGTACGATTAATGGTAGTTTCTCACAAGTCTCTTGTTTTACATCATATATAAAACTTTATATCAAATATAACAGAGACTACTCACTCTGCTATCACGGAGAAAAGAAAATTTAGGTAAACCTTTTACCTCACAAATATTTCACTATTACATTAATAATGATAATGTCGTTAGGATAAATAACACTAGAAAGAAATTTGTACGCTCCCACTGACCCTACTATCACATATATATTCTCTAAACTTTGATAAATCAGACAATTTGACTTTTAGCAAAATTAGAAAACACAGATTTTCATAAAACATAACTGAGTCTACAATAGGCTCCATAAGCTAGTATATCAAGGCTTCACTTGTCAATGACAAGATTGCACCTTCTTTCGGTAATTAGTTTCTTTAATCAAGAAGCTTCAACTGAAAAGATTGCACCTTCTTTCGGTAATTAGTTTCTTTATTCATTTACAACATGTTTGTATTTTGAAGCTAATGATTCAAGTTGAACCCATTTTTTTAAAAAACATAAATGTTATATGATAAGTATTATTTTTTTGTTCTAATTTACCTGATTCTGTTATGTTGGAGATGTGTTTGATTTTTGCAGATTTTGATTGGTTGACTTGCCATGAATTGTTTTGTGGAATTTTGTCTGGGATAGAATCAGTGTTCCACTGTCAATGGATCCAACTCTACGACAATATTGTGTATCCATAAGTTTTATTATAACTTCAAATACAATGTAATTTATTAGATCGTATGTATTGGAGATTTGTTATATGATAAGTGTTCTTCAGTAAAGTTGATTATTCGCGGCTAATTGAGAGATATGATAAAATAGGATGTTTGTTTGTATGTCATGTTGTTCCTCTGAATTTTATTTAGTAGATCGCATGTGTCTGAGATTTTTGTTAATGGTTTGAGAGCTGCGCTGGCAACTTGTACCAACTTTTTACTTTGTATTGATAGTTATTGTTTGATATTTTGGACTATTGTATATTTAAAGGTTTATGGTGAAGAGAGGGAATTGTAAATTACCTTGGGAGAATGTTGAACTTGGTACCGAGGATATATGTAATATGTGCTATTATTACAGCTTAGAAATCGATCCAGGCTGAAATTTTTTGATTTTTGCACTTTATTATAGAAAATGATATCAATCATTGTCTTAAACTTTGATAGCTATGTGTTTGATATTTTAATTTATCGTTATTCATCTTATGTGTATTTCTTAACTGTAATCATAGGATGTAAATTTTATAAATTTTTACCTGTCAATACACATTTTTGGTACCATAATTATCACTCCTGAGATTCTGAGAAGTCTAAGGTGGGTATCGGCAAATAATATGTCTATTCGTGATTATGTATTATGTGTATGATGAGTTGTTAAAAGAACAAAGAATTTGAAATGCTTCTCATTCTGACATTAATAATGTGCATATTTATTTCATTTATACGAATAGTTCCTATAACACCGTGCCGTAGGCACGGGTAATATCTAGTACATTTATATGACATAATTTTCATCATCATATGAACAGTATTTCCATATCTGATCCAAAAGCAAAATATCATTTTTCATGCTTAAAATCCAATTTTCCAACATAAATCTAATTAATCTTAACACCAACCAAAGTCACCACAAATGAACCACCCAAGAACAATTCTAGGAATTACAAGAGTGGTCATAATACTATAGAATGGAAACTTATCATCAAATGTTCAAATTGAATAATATTACAATAATATTATCCAATTCTACTTCACACATGCTTAACACTTCCAAAGCCATCTTCCAAATCAAAAAGCCCCAAATTTATAGAAAAGAAGAACCCTAGAATCAATCTAGATAATTAAGAAAATGAAACTTGCTTTCGAAGCTTAGGGGGATTAAAGATTACCATTAATCTCTATTTTCCTAAAGCTTTTTGTTAATTTTTCTTCATTTTCTTCCTTGAATCATTAAGAACACTTGAGAGTATTTGAAGATGATTTTTTTTCGACCATGGAGACCATAAGAAGAAGAAGAGAAATTTTTTCCTCTTTTTAATTAGCCAGTGTCCGGCTTTGAAGGGCAAATTGGTCATTTTTTGCAATTTAATTTAATTAAATATAATAAGCTTTAATTTGACAAATCAAATTTGCACACTTAAAGCTTAATAAAATCATGCCATTTGTAACAAATAATAATTAGCCATATAACATAACAATTATGAAATATAGATATTATTTAATTATTTAAATATTTAACATTTAAATATATAAATAAATAATTAATATAATCATTATTATATATGTATTTTTATTTAAAATAAATAACAAATACTTATATTAATGGCATGTGTCAAAGTCTCATTTGACACTTAATTAATGTGTATCTAATCAAATTATGTGTCAAATACAAATACACAATAATAATGATTGACCAAAATCCCTAAAACATGTGTTTTCGTTTAACCGATTAAACTATTCGAATTAACTCATTTTATCTCTTGAAGTTTTATGAATAATTTGTATTATTCATAACGCGTTGCCCAAGTGCTCAACGAGTACACTTCATATTGTGAGACTCTCTAAGTTTAGATTTATCCGTCACGAAATCCAATTTCGTGTCCACAATTCACCTACCAATGAATTATGACACAACCACAGATAATCTCGCTAAACTATGCAAGTCGAGGTCATTACATACGTATATTCCCTCCATCATAGGCTATCCATATATACATGAGATATAGACAATAACGTCAAATCCTTTTGGTATAATATAGTCGACTTTAAAATTTACGATCTCTAAATAATACTCGGAACTGATTTCCGAAGTTATACTACGGCCATGGATTTACTAGATTGCAAACACGCGTAGGATGCCTATACCCTGTGCACATGACTGACTGATTCTATCTTGATACGTACATGATATCATGAGCATCAGTCCACACCCAATGAACAGGCGGAGGTATGATCTAAATAGATCGGTGACGTGACTACCATCAAAGTGTAGATGATAGCTCATATATCCACAGAGGTATCTCAAGTCGAAGGACCACTATGCTCACTCAACTCGAGAAGATTTCTATTGACGTTGGTGTACCATCTATTAGGAAATCTTCAGTGAGTCGTTCAGTTTATCAAATAAACACCTACATATCTATACGAGTCTCCCGAGACTCATGGTTCATTGGGATAAACCATCAGACAAAGTCACGATATACGACATGTACTGATCTCAGCGGAATTTACTAACCGACCCGCGTTAGCAAATCTTGACCATGAACTTTATTTAAGGATATACAACTTATAGTGACGCTTCCCAATATCAATTACAAACTACGTTGTAACTACACACTATATTGTAAATCCTAGGGTCTTTGTCTAGTATATATGTATCACTAAATCTAATTTAGTTTCAATCTAATCTTAATTAGATATCTAATCGCAATTAGATCGAATATGAATAAAAAGACAAGAGGTGCTACATTAAATAAGTAATATTATGGAAAAAAAAATTGTTCATATTTATGAATCGGACATAAATACGATCCGGATTGGCACTCTGAGCACCAACCCAAATAATTTCTCCTCACTTGCTTTAGTGCCAATCCACGGTATCATATACACATCTCAATGTGTTCACATACTCATTGCCCTCAAGAGCTCACCTAGCACTCAAGAGGTAGGCAACAACAAATAAGCTCACTTTAATAAATTGAGTCTGTCCAACAAACCCAATTATTTTCCTTAGCCAGCATCATTCATATTTTGTAGAACCCAAGTTCTACATCAATATGACTCAGATGCGATATCAATATTGTGCTATAGCTATTAAGTTGTCTATGTATTTAGAGATCAAATCCAAAATACTATAATACAACCGCAAGCACAACACTAATATCAAAACTTCTAATCTATAAGGTCACAATGCAACTTCATAAGTCAATACTTCATTAGTTGCAACAAATTCCACTAATACAGTAGAATCAATGGTGACACTCCCACTGCATCATTTTTGACTTTATATTACGTAGACCATCTAACATCATAATTAGACTCAAAATTAATTTGACCCTAATGGTTGCAGATTATATTCTCCATGAATTAGAAACTCGTTCTTAATATCTCACGGATAATATAGAACATGTTTCAAGACACATCCTTTGGTCTACAACATATCAAAATAACTCGTAACAATTACAATTAAATTGATATCTTTAATCGTACATAATATAGTATTCATTATGCAATTATCCTATAATACATAAGATTGACTAGACATTCTAATCAATTTCTCTTTCGACAAAGGAATCATCATTTACGAAAGATAAATACTATATATAAAAGACACAATAACTATCAAATAGTTATACTAACTGTCATACATATATTCTTGTTGTGTCCTTTATTAGATTATATCTAATGCATGATTAATGGGAGTGTCTCACAAGTCTCTTGTTTTACATCATATATAAAACTTTATATCAAATATAACATATACTACTCACACTTCTATCACGGAGAAAAGAAAATTTAGGTAAACCTTTTACGTCAAAAATATTTCAATATTACATTAATAATGATAATGTCGTTAGGATAAATAACACTAGAAAGAAATTTGTACGCTCCCACTAACCCTACTTTCACATATGTATTCTCTAAACTTTGATAAAATCAGACAATTTGACTTTTAGCAAAAATAGAAAACACAGATTTTCATAAAACATATCTGAGTCCACAATAGGCTCCATAAGCTAGTATATCAAACTGTGATCTTAGCAGAATATAAACTCTAGGGCCACTCTAGAATGAACTGTTCAAACAAAGAAACCACAACGGATCTGTCATTCGAAGAAACCATTCCAGAACGCTATTTTACATTCTTTAGCCAAAATACATAGTTTAATATCAACATTGACCAACAGATCTTTAATTGTTCAAACAGAGCGACTTGAGACAAATTTTCCCAGAATTAACAATAGATCGCTGAGTTTAACTTTTCTCACAATCATGCTAAAGGTCAAACCTTTAATAGGCTCACTTTGCTTTGTTGCGCAAACAATTTTCACAATTTATGAACGATTCACAACAAAAGCTCAATCAAGTTCAAAACATGATCGTAGTAAGCTATAAACATTCTAAGATCTATGGTTCAATGCTAACTTCCTTCCGAAATCGATATCAAATATCGCTCCCACTATAAGTTATATGATAATTTTCTTCGATAAGAAAACAGCTGCACCATTAAGTATCAAATACTTTGTAAATGATTCAGACATCCTATTAAACTTATACGGAAGATTTCTAAGGGTCATTTCATCTAATTAATTACGTAGTTCAATTTATAGCTTATCATTCTCACATTTGACTTCAATAAGTCATGTATTTTCTATAATCGCAATATCTGATGTTATACACCAAGTAATAAAACTATTTTATTGCTCGGGGTCGTAGAAAAGATATTCTATCAAATAGAATACAATATTCTATTAAATAGAATAAATGATAAACTTTTACTTGTACCTCCGAGGTGCAAGTACTTTCAATTGTATAACCATTATATAAAAGAAAGATTCAAATCTCAAACCTTTTATGATTCGAATTTTCTACTTATACATATCATATACAAAACTATAGAAACTAATGGAACCTTAATTAAAAAGATGAATTAGTGTTACTGGAGCATATCCCCAAGAGTATTGAAAACTAATTCGGTAACACTAAATATCAAACTAATCAGATCATATAAGATTCGATTTCTCCCACTGACAAATTCCATCATGATAGAATCATAGACGAATAATATTAAGTAAGAATCATATTCTTTAAATAACTTTAGAACTAATTACCATAAATTCATATGTTTGATCGTATCAAACATCTTTGAACAATTCAAAGACTCACGATGAATTTTAAAATTATAGTTTTCAACACTTAAAATAGAATATCTTTGAACCATTCAAAATATTCTATCCGCGTTTCATCAGAAACAAATTGAAAGTTCTCGAACCATTCAAGACTTTCAATATATATTCTTTTAGAAACACGCAACTAAGTCATGACAACTCATTAACTAAGTTACGAAGTAAAGAAAACTATCATTGGTAATTTATAATTCATTAAACTACATACTTCCAAAGTATTAATTCAATAAATATGTAGTCCAATGACGATCATTGGTTAAATGAGATTTAATCACATCCTGAATATAATATTTATTAAATGGATAATGATATATGGTGTGATCTTATATCAGATAATCCTTTACCATACGGAATAAGCATCTAATGCTTATGTGATAAAATCTCATAAAGCATTGTTCTAAGTTATTTAGTTAATCGAATATCTTTCTTAATGTTTATCTTCTTATCAATGACACTACTAGTCATATTAAAATATGTAACAACTGTTTATATAGAACAAATAACTATCCAATAGACACAAGTTCTGATATCAAATATCAAAAAAATCATTAAATAATATTTTAAATAACTAGACGGGAGATCCGGTATCCAATACTTATAGTTATCGTATTGTGAAAATCGATATTCTCAACACAAAACTGTACACATCTCCTTTCTTAAGCTCTATAATTTGCCTTCAATTATTCACAACAATTGCAAATAATTGATCAGCAAACTGTGTCAAACACGTGACTTCTAAAAGTCACTAAATTAATGAAATGTCATTATAGGATAAAGAAAATACCTAATGGAAATTACTTATCGTGACTTAACAACTAAGTCACTAACCATCTTTATTTTCAAGAAAATCGGAACAACAGTTCCCGATGGTTTTGGTTATTTGTTTTTAACCCAGCAGTGTCTCTCACTTCTTTACGTAATACCGTAATCCCCAACAGAGAACGGGAATTCAATAATTAAATCGAATTCCATAGTGAGAGTAGGATCCCATGAATATATTTTGGCTCACAGCTTTGGCACGATCTCGCCTACGTATATTCATTAGGTAGACAACTCATTGTCAATCACTCACCAGTGACTCCTAATTTTGGTCATGACCATTTCTCATTGTGACAGCTTTGGCACGTTCACAATGAGGCATATCAAGGCTTCACTTGTCAATGACAAACCCAAGCTACCGATGTAGTCCTGACAGCTTTGGCACGTTCATGATTTCCACTTTCACTTGAATTTGTATAGTATCAATTATACATCCGGCATGGATAAAATTATATCAACTACACCATTGATGCTTTGGAACTTTCTCGGATGCAGCCATAGAAAGATATCAATAAACTGTATTGACAAGACGGACCAAGAAACATGCATTAAATACATGTTACTTTACAGCCTTATTTAAGCGGGGATATTCCTCAAGGAAGCATTGTTCTAAATCATATGCAGAATTTTAATCTAGATCATTTTCTAAACAATTAAATTTTACCTTTAGAAAGCATAACTTAACTTAAAAAATAAATTTCCGTTACGTTTTCCATTAATGAAGAACCGAAAAATCAAGAAATATCTAAATCGCATGCATGTGCAAACATCAAAATTGGATTATATATCATATATCAAGCATGAAAAATGTAATGGATGAAGGATCAGACCTGATCTGATACCATTTTGTTGGGGTTTTGGGAAAAAGGCGCGGCAGAAGATCGCGGTTCGGGCGAAATCATAATTTTAAAACTTTAAAAATTACCGAATAAATTATTCAATCTCCAATATGAATAATTTATTCATATTTCACCTAAATATATTTATTCGATATCAAATAACGACATAAATAACTAAGAAACGTCGCGAAACGTTTAGGAAAATTTATTTTCCGCAAAATGGCATAAAATGTTTTTTTGACTGAACCGACCACCCAATATACATGAGGGCTACCCAGGTCAGCCCCAATAGGATTAGGACAGTTCATGGGCTTCCAGATAAATGAAAAATTCACTGTTTGGGCAATTGTCACCCTGTTGGCTCAAAAGTCACCCGTAACGCCGTTTTTCACCGTTTTCGCTTATTTCAACTCCGAAACAATTTTCGGTAATTGTTCCAACACCCAAAACACATCCAATACATTTATATGACATAATTTTCATCATCATATGAACAATATTTCCATATCTGATCCAGAAGCAAAATATAGCATTTTTTCATGGTTAAAATCCAATTTTCCAACATTAATCTAATTAATCTTAACACCAACCAAAGTCACCACAAATGAACCACCCAAGAATAATTCTAGGCATTACAAGAGTGGTCATAATACTCTAGAGTGGCAACATATCATCAAATAATCAAATTGAAATAAATATTACAATAATATTATCCAATTCTACTTCACAGAGGCTTAACACTCCAAATCCATCTTCCAAATCAAAAAGCCCAAAATTATAGAAAAGAAAAAATCCTAGAATCAATCTAGATAATTAAGAAAATGAAACATCCTTTCAAAGCTTAGGGGATTAATGATTACCTTTAATCTCTTATTTTCCAAAAGCTTTTTCTTGATTTTTCTTCATTTTCTTCCTTCAATCATGAAGAACAATTTGAGAGTATTTGGTGATGATGCTTTTCGGCCATGGAGACCATAAGAAGAAGAAGAGAACATTTTCCCCTTTTTAAATAGCCATGACCGACTTTAAAGGGCAAATTGGTCATTGTTTTGCAATTTAATTTAATTAAATATAATATGCTTTAATTTGACAAATCAAATTTGCACAATTAAAGCTTAATAAAATCATGCCATTTGTAACAAAAAATAATTAGCCATATAACATAACAATTATTAAATATAGATATTATTTAATCATTTAAATATTTAACATTTAAATATCTAAATAATTAATTAATATAATCATTATTATATATGTATTTTTATTTACAATAAATAACAAATACATATATTAATGGCATGTGTCAAAGTCTCATTTGACACTTAATTAATGTGTATCTAATCAAATTATGTATCAAATACAAATACACAATAATAATGATTGACCAAAATCCCTTAAAACACGTGTTTTCGTTTAACCGATTAAACTATTCGAATTAACTCATTTTATCCGATGAAGTATTATGAATAATTTGTATTATTCATAATGCGTTGCCCAAGTGCTCAACGAGTACACTTCATATTGTGGGACTCTCTAAGTTTAGATTTATCGGTCAAGAAATCCAATTTCGTGTCCACAATTCACCTACTTATGAATTATGACGACTACGGATAATCTCGCTAAACAATGCAAGTCGAGGTTATTACATACATATATTCCCTCCATCATAGGCTATCCATATTATACATGAGATATATATAATAACGTCAAATCCTTTTGGCATAATATAGTCGACTTTCAAATTTACGATCTGTAAATAATACTCGGAACTGATTTCCGAAGTTACACACCACGGCCATGGATTTACTAGATCGCAAACACGCGTAGGATGCCTATACCCTATGCATAAGACTGGCATATTCTATCTTGATACATACATGATATCATGAGCATCAGTCCACACCCAATGAACAGGCGGAGGTCTGATATAAATAGATCGGTGACGTGACTGCCATCAAAGTGTAGATGATAGCTCATATATCCACAGAGATATCTCAAGTCGAAGGACCACTATGCTCGCTCAACTCGGGAAGATTTCTATTGACGTTGGTGTACCATCTATTAGGAAATATTCAGTGAGTCGTTCAATGTTTATCAGATAAACACCTACATATCTATACGAGTCTCCCGAGACTCATTGTTCATTGGGATAAACCATCGGAAAAAGTCACGATATACGACATGTACTGGTCTCAGCGGATTTTACTAACCGACATGTGTTAGCAAATCTTGACCATAAACTTTATTTAAGGATATACAACTTATAGTGACGCTTCCCAATGTCAATTACAAACTACGTTGTAACTGCGCACTACATTGTAAATCTTAGGGTCTTTGTCTAATATATATGTATCACTAAATCAGATTTAGTTTCAATCTAATCTTAATTAGATATCTAATCACAATTAGATCGAATATGTATATAAAAGACAGAAAGTGCTACATTAAATAAGTAATATTATGGAAAAAAAAATTGTTCGTATTTATGAATTTGACATAAATACGATCCGGATTGGCACTATGAGCACCAACCCTAACAATTTCTCCCACTTGCTTTAGTGCCAATCCACGGTATCATATACACATCTCAATTTGTATCACATACTCATGGCCCTCAAGAGCTTACCTAGCACTCAAGAGATAGACAACAACAAATAAGCCCGCTTTAATAAATTGAGTCTGTCCAACAAACCCAATTATTTTTTATTAGCCAGCATCATTCATATTTTGTAGAACCCAAGTTCTACATCAATATTGTGCTATAGCTATTAAGTTGTCTATATATTTAGAGATCAAATCCAAAATACTATAAGACAACCGTAAGCACAACAATATTATCAAAACTTATAATCTATAAGGTCACAATGCAACTTCATAAGTCAATACTTCATTAGTTGCAATAAATTCCACTAATATAGTAGAATCACATGGTGACACTCCCAATGCATGATTTTTGATTTTATATGACGTAGACCATCTAACATTATAATTAGACTCAAAATTAAGTTGTGAAGTCACATCACTCAAAGTGACAAGTGATTCGACGCTTGATGTGACTAATGATTTGACGCTTAATTTGACTTGCGTGCGCACTCGAATTCGAAATGCGAGTGCGCTCGCAAATAATCCCGGGCTCGGGTTCGCTAATTCCAAATTAATGAATTTTCCGTTGCAACGCAATTAAATGATTACGCCTAGCGAAGTCACTATTCACGTCGCTAATGAATTAATTCTAAATAACTCGTTCACCCGAATTAAAATCCAATTTCAATTCCGCGTCGTAATCCATTTCGTTAATATATCGATATATTATATTGACGGCTGATTTTGGTCTCAGTGTAATATCGGAATATCACTCCCGAGAAAATCCTCCCTCAATAGTGAATTTGTTTGGTTATGGGGAACCAAGGTAAATTTAGCGAAAAACAGATAAACCCACCAAACAACAAGGGGATTTAACGTGGTTCGGTGGATTTGGATCCGACCTACGTCCACGGACACAAAAAGGATGGTACTTTTATTACTCAAACACTCTTCTCAGATCTCTACAAGTCAGAGCTTGAAGATTCAGATCACTCGTTTTGTTGGTGATCCTATGATTTTTAGGATGCCTTTTACACATACTATGCTCTCCTATTTATAGTAATACAGAAATCAGACTCCTATTTGCATAAGAAATCCTAGTTGAACTTAGTCTCTCTTCTTTGCAAGGATTCCTAGCCTGATGTTCCCTTCTCTTTTCTTCTTCCTTTTCGGATTCTGACTCCATCTCCTTGTGAAAGTAGGATAACTCGCTTATCTTATCCGTTAGAATAGAGTGTCGTCATCTTTAACGCGTCTCTCCGTCTGGTCGGTTTTTTTATGTGGTCGGTCATGACAGTCTTTTATGCTGAGAATGTTCCTTCCGACCTTAAAGTGCTCGGTCATATAAACCAAAGTGGTCGGTCTTCACATGTTGTGGTCGGGTCGGTTCTGATGATCTCAACCAGCCAGGAAATTACCCTTCTGTCCTCGTCGTGCTGTTTTAAATGTTATAGTGCCTGAAAACACCATCAACATCTGTCCCCTAGTTCTCGGTTCCAACAAGCGTGCAAGTTGGTGCCGGGAACTATACAAAGAAGGTGTCTCTTGACTTGCTCTGTTGGAGGTCGGTCTTGGTTTTTGTCGACTCTTTTTAAGCGTTTCATCTCGAGACATGCAATCAGTCACGTCCGTTTAAATGCCTATCAAATCAACTTTAGGGTTTCTTCTAATTTTGACACTTGTCAAACATCCGCCGGGTTCCCGCCAAAAGAGGGGACGAATCGACCGTGCAGCGGCGTCTTTACAGTGGGCTGATCTCAGCCGTCTGTTTGAACTTGGGAGACCCCTTTTGCAGTCGACACTTGGCGTTCATCCGGGCTCTTCCTTTAGATCCAATGGTCGCGAGCGTCTTTGCCATGACTATAAGAGGACGGGGCTTTCACTGATCAATCATTTTCGGCAATTCTTCTTCTTTTCTGCAAATATCTCTGTGATTTGCCTGACTCCGCGCTTTCGAAGTTCAACCGTGGTCTTTTTCTTCCTCCGTGTTGTGAAAATAAGGAACGGGCACACCCGCACCGAACAACCTTCTGCCTTTTCTGAGAAGAACAAGTAAGTCTTCTGAACGACTTCTGCCTTTTTTGTGTTTTACGAATCTGTGTTTGCTAGGAAAAGATTTATGGTTTGCTGGGTTCTGCTACAGGGCATTTTTAGAGACCACCTGCTTTAGTTTAACATGGAGACCGTGGGTAGTTTCTTTTTGCCATAGACTGACTTCCCCTTCCTTCTCTGTTTTTCTTGGTGTTTAGGGATGTCTGCCAGCGGTTCCTCCCCTGAAAAGCCTGTTAAGATCTCAACTCTCCCTGCTGAGGAGCTCTCCTCGGGCTCTGGGGCACCTAGTGTAGAAGACCTTGACACTACCCCTACTCCCTCCGAGATCGTTTGAGGAGGACGTCTCGGTTCCGGACATCTTCAGGGCCGGAGGTTAGGAGTTTAACACCCATTTTTTCTTTCTTTATTCCCGTTCTTAGTTTCTTATGTCTCGAACTTCTCTGGTTCCTCCCAGCTTGTTGGCGAGATGCTCCAAAGGTTTCTCGTCAGGTTCGGAGGCGGGTAGGCTGGGCTCGGGGGTATGCTACCCACTGGAGGAAACTGGTCAATGATGCGGCCTTTGTTGAGTCAGGCCTTACTCGGACCGTCCCTCCGGAGTCTCGGGTCGGATAGGTAGGTGTCCGCCGGTTGTTTTTATCATGTGCTTTATATGCTCGGGTTCTGACTCCATTTTTTTGTAGGCATGTCGAAGAGGCCTAAGTTTCTTGAGAAGTTGGCCGGTACCATGAAGAAAGCCGGTCATGCTGAAACGGGAACTTCCCGGGCACGACCTGATTCTGCAGGGGCTGAGGGGGCGTCTCAAGGGAGAGTTCAACCGGCTGCTCGTGATCTATCTTCTCCTGGTGCACAATCATCGGGGTCTGCTCGTCTCACCAGTCCGCCGAAGCCCTTGAGGAAAAGGAGGCGTCAATTTGGGGCCGAGGAGACCGAGCTGGTCCAAGAGGAGGAAGAAGATCCTGTCCCGGGCAAGAAGAATGACGCTCGCCGGGGCAAAAAATCATCCGTGGGCTCCTCAAAAAAGCGAAAGGGTTCTGTAACCCTCGGGATGGATGACCTGGGAGAAAACATCCGGGAGGCCACTTCCCATTTAGTGCCGGCCTTCAATGAATTGGCCGAGGTGATTCCTCCTGAGGAGGTCTCGAGGTATGAGGATATCTCGCCCGAGGCTGTGATCACCGAGATGAGCTCTCAAATGGCGAAGGTAGTTCTATTCTCTTTTTCTTTTCTGACTTCGGTTCTCGGTTTTCTTTATACTGTATCATGACCTTCTTTTGAGCCTATTGTCTGATGGCGGTCAGGCCCAGAGACTTCAGAATCGTCTTACGGAGACGAAATCCAAGCTGGCCGACCGGGAGGGGGTGATTCAAAACCTTGAGTTGACTGCCATCGAGAACTTCAAAGTTAACAAGGCTCTTAAGGCTGCGGCTGCGCTGGAGCGAAAGCTTGCTGACAACGCTCGGGAGGATTTGAAGACGCGCCCAATCTGAAATTGGTGTTTTGAAGGCCAAGGTGGCCAGTGCTGAAACCAAGTTGAAGGCCAATGAAGAGCAAATGGCGCGGGCCCGGGATGACTTTGAGAGGAAAGAAACCGAGCTTGAGGAAAGAGAGGCCGACCTTGAGGCCGAGAAGGAGGCTATCCGCCTAGAGGGAGTTGGTGACTGCGCCGAACTGATACCGATGGTGTTGCCGAGTCTGAACATGGATCCTATATACGCGGCCATCAGTTTCTGTAAAGGGGAGATCTCCGAGGAGGAGTTCCGGAAGTGGCTCTCTCCCCCTACCGAGGAAGTGATGGATCATGCCCCGGTTTCGATCGTTCCGGCTTCTGAGGCTCCCCATGAATGACGACCTGAGGTTTCTGCCGCAGGCGAGGACTGCTTTGAGATCCCTCCTCCCGTCCATGAAGTAGAGGTCTTCCGTGCAGCCGGGGATGAAGCAACTGTTCCTCCTCCCGAGATCGAGCCAATCCTCCCGCCGTCTGAGCCAGTTGAGGAAGAAGTTTCTGCCCCTGTGCGGGCTGAATGAGAAAGGGTAACCCGACCGGGGCCCTATGTACACTTACATATTTTTGTAATAAAACATTAAGTTGTTCTTTGACATACATATATATGTATCTTATGTTTATTTCGTGTCTCTCTCCATTTTTTTTTTGTTGTCCGAACAATATGAGACCCTTCAGGGGTCATCATGAACCGGAGGGCCATAACCCGACCCCGAGCTGAGTGAGAGACTTGGGTTCTGGGGGAATGTTACCTCCCCAAACCGAAGGAGTTTGATTCGGTGGGACGTAACCCGACCCCGAGCTGAGCGAGAGACTTGGGTTCTGGGGGAATGTTACCTCCCCAAATCGAAGGAGTTTGATTCGGTGGGACGTAACCCGACCCCGAGCTGAGCGAGAGACTTGGGTTCTGGGGGAATGTTACCTCCCCAAACCGAAGGAGTTTGATTCGGTGGGACGTAACCCGACCCCGAGCTGAGTGAGAGACTTGGGTTCTGGGGGAATGTTACCTCCCCAAACCGAAGGAGTTTGATTCGGTAGGACGTAACCCGACCCCGAGCTGAGCGAGAGACTTGGGTTCTGGGGGAATGTTACCTCCCCAAACCGAAGGAGTTTGATTCGGTGGGACGTAACCCGACCCCGAGCTGAGCGAGAGACTTGGGTTCTGGGGGAATGTTACCTCCCCAAACCGAAGGAGTTTGATTTGGTGGGACGTAACCCGACCCCGAGCTGAGTGAGACGTTTGGGTCCTGGGGGCATGTTACCTCCCCACCCAAACGAAGGCCGGCCTGGGGGAATGCTACCTCCCCAGTCCAAAGAAACCGACTCGGTGGGACGTAACCCGACCCCGAGTTTAGAGAAACCAAGTGACCTCGGCGGAACGAATCCAGCCCCGGGCCCAATAAATAGGTGGCCTTGGCGGAACGAATCCAGCCCCGAGCACAATAAATAGGTGGCCTCGGTGGAACGAATCCAGCCCCGAGCCCAATAAATAGGTGGCCTCGGCGGAACGAATCCAGCCCCGAGCCGAATAATTTTTGGGACTTGTAAAGAAGGGAAGTGAATCAACCTCTTGAAGTCCTGCCAAATCTGGCATGGGCATCCCTTTGCCAGACCGGCGAAAAACAAAAAACAAGTTGAAATAAAAATGAAAGGTGGGGGTGACTTAGCACCTATCCCGAAAATGTTTTTTGTAAGCATAAACAACAACATGGATTCCTCAAAATAGCGTCCTGCCCGAGGTCTCCAAAACACAATTCTGAATCTTTCAATTCAGCGTCCCGGCGAACCAGGATTCGGATCAAAAAGAGCGTTTGATTGGTAAGGGCACATCCTCTACACGTCGGTTCACTGGGGAGCCTGTGTATTTCATGAGGGCTCCTCCTTACCACGCTGGAGTAGGCACACCCTACAGGGGCTCAACGCATCCCCGCGCTGTGCCTCTCACGGATCCGAGTGATGAATGGATCAAAGAGTGTCCGGGACGCTAAAGGCATATCCCTCCTTAGGTCCGGTATCACTGGAGCTAGCAATCGTCACGGGGGCCTCATCACTCCCCGTGCTATGCTTTCCCACGGATCCATTACATCGGGTAAATGGGGATCAAAGAGTGTTCGACACATTAAGGGCATATTCCTCCTTTTGTTCGGTAACACTGGAGCAAGCAATCGCCACAGGGGTATCATCCCTCCCCGTGCTATGCTTCTCACGGATCTTATGCATCGAGTATGTCCCTGAGGACCCCGAGCTGAATGAAACACTTGGCTCTGGGGGAATGTTACCTCCCCAGTCCAAATGAGCATGTCTCAGTGGGACGTAACCCGACCCCGAGCTGAAAAAGGCACTTGGACCTGGGGGAATGTTACGTCCCCAGTTCGAAGGGCTGACTCGGTGGGACGTGCCCGACCCCGAGCTGAGAAAGGTACTTGGACCTGGGGGAATGTTACGTCCCCAGTCCAAAGGGCTGACTCGGTGGGATATACCCGACCCCGAGCCCAATAAATAGGTGGCCTCGGCGGAACGAATCCAGCCCCGAGCCCAATAAATAGGTGGCCTCGGCGGAACGAATCCAGCCCCGAGCCGAATAATTTTTGGGACTTGTATAGAAGGGAAGTGAATCAACCTCTTGAAGTCCTGCCAAATCCGGCATGGGCGTCCCTTTGCGAGACCGGCGAAAAACAAAAAACAAGTTGAAATAAAAATGAAAGGTGGGGGTGACTTAGCACCTATCCCGAAAATGTTTTTTGTAAGCATAAACAACAACATGGATTCCTCAAAACAGCGTCCTGCCCGAGGTCTCCAAAACACAATTCTGAATCTTTCAATTCAGCGTCCCGGCGAACCAGGATTCGGATCAAAAAGAGCGTTTAATTGGTAAGGGCACATCCTCTACATGTCGGTTCACTGGGGAGCCTGTGTATTTCATGAGGGCTCCTCCTTACCACGCTGGAGTAGGCACACCCTACAGGGGCTCAACGCATCCCCGCGCTGTGCCTCTCACGGATCCGAGTGATGAATGGATCAAAGAGTGTCCGGGACGCTAAGGGCATATCCCTCCTTAGGTCCGGTATCACTGGAGCTAGCAATCGTCACGGGGGCCTCATCACTCCCCGTGCTATGCTTTCCCACGGATCCATTACATCAGGTAAATGAGGATCAAAGAGTGTTCGACACATTAAGGGCATATTCCTCCTTATGTTCGGTAACACTGGAGCAAGCAATCGCCACAGGGGTATCATCCCTCCCCGTGCTATGCTTCTCACGGATCCTATGCATCGAGTATGTCCCTGAGGACCCCGAGCTGAATGAAACACTTGGCTCTGGGGGAATGTTACCTCCCCAGTCCAAATGAGCATGTCTCAGTGGGACGTAACCCGACCCCGAGCTGAAAAAGGCACTTGGACCTGGGGGAATGTTACGTCCCCAGTTCGAAGGGCTGACTCGGTGGGACGGGCCCGACCCCGAGCTGGGAAAGGCACTTGGACCTGGGGGAATGTTACGTCCCCAGTCCGAAGGGCTGACTCGGTGGGATATACCCGAACCTGAGCTGTTGAAGGCATTTGGACCTGGGGGAATGTTACGTCCCCAGTCCGAAGGGCTGACTCGGTGGGATATACCCGACCCCGAGCTGATGGTTGAAATTGTTTTGGCGCCTAATTGTTTTATGTAGTGGGCGTCGAGTATGCCCCATGTTTTTGTATATGGCTTTCAATTTCGTTTCAAGAAGCGGATGAAAAATGTTTTATTCATATTTGGGGACATACTGTCCTCCTTACAGTTTATTCTGTGTGATACTTCGAGAGAAAACTTTATATTTGGTTAATTGGTGGGTATTGTTCGATACCGACCGGCCATATTGTAATCCCGGGGCCTGTTCCGTAAAGTTCTATCTCCTCGGTTTCCTCAGCTGTTGTGAGTCGAGCACTTTTTGTTTGGCCAGGCGCCTGGGCCTCTGTCTTCTTCTTCTTCTCCCTGGTTCCTTTGTCGTTTTCGACCATCTTCTGTGATGCATAGAGTTTCTCGTGAGAGAGTTGCGAAGCAGCTACGAGCTGTTTTCTGGCTTCCGCACACAATTCCAATCCCTTCCCGAGTGGGGAATTTCAGTTTTAGGTGGTAGCAGGACATCGCGGCTTTCGTTTTCATCATGAAGGGTCGCCCGACGATGGCCTGGTAACTGCTCATGCAGTCTACCACAGTGAAGTCTTTCATGATCGTCCGGGTCCGGGGATGTGTCCCGACAGTTATTGCCAACTGTATTCTTCCTAGTGGGATAACGGCTGCTCCTCCGAAACCGTATAAGGGAGTGCTATCGTTGGTAAGGGTCGCATATTCTAACCCTAGGTTGTCCAGCGCTTCTCTGGAAATTATATCAACTGCGCTCCCGGGGTCCACTAGGATTCTGTCTACTTCCGACCCGCTGATGACTGCCTTGATTATCAATGCATCGTCATGAGGGAAACTTACTCCTCGGGTATCCTCATCAGTAAACATTATTGGTACCGACCGGCCTTCCGGTTGCCCTGTTCCCTGCTCTGTTTCTAAGACATCTGGTCCTCGGGTTCTGCTGTAATCTTTCCTTGACCGGTTAGAGTTTCCGGCCAGTGTTCTTCCTCCTGCGATGATATTGATTTGGCGACCACGTGCTCTTTGTCTGGCCGTCATGACCTCATGGTCAATGTATTTGTTGAGATACCCGTTTCGCGCTAGATCCTTCATTTGCTCTCGCAGATCTTTACATCCGTCTGTTGCATGTCCTTTGGAGTTGTGGTGTACACAATAAGCCTTTTGGTTTCTTTTGTCCTGAGAGAATCTCCTTTGGTCGGGCTTCACTAAGAGGCCTTTCCCCTGGATCTCCATGATAATTTGTCCTAGTGGCTTCTTTAGGGGAATGTATGCATCTTCCCCGACCACATGGTTTACTTGGGTCGGCGCCCTTCTCTCTTGATTGTCCCGGTGCAGTGGCTTGAATTCTTTGTGTTTCGGGAGTGGTCTTCTGGATTCTCTTTCTGCTCGGCGGGGGGCACCCTCCCTTGCGGTTCTTTCTCTGATAGTGTTCCCTTTTCGGGATACTTTCTCCTCGTTCTCCAAAAAAACGAATTTTCGGGCCACCTCCAGAGCGGTGGCGTAGTCCGGGGTGTCTTGGATTCTCAGATGAGTCCATAACCTCCCGACCTTTAGGGCTCCCTTTAAGCTTTCCAAGGCTTCTAGGGACTCATATCCTCCGACTTCCAGTACCATGTTGTGGTATCTTTCAATAAAGTTTTTTAGAGGTTCATCGTCTCTTTGCTTCATAAGTCTTAATTCTCCAATCGTCTTTTTGGGAACGCTAGCCCCTTTAAAGTGTCGAATGAACGACTTCTTAAGTTGTGTTAAGCCTCTGATGCTCCCGGGAGCCAAGCTTCTGTACCATAGGATGGTGGGTCCACTTAAAGTTAGGGGGAATACTTTGCAGATGGCATCTCCTACTACTCCCTGGACTTCCATCAACAAGACAAAACTTTCGATGTGTGATTTCGGGTCAGAGTGGCCTTTGTAGGGTGCCATGGTCGGCATGCTGAATCGCTTTGGGAATCTTGCCGACCTTATTTTTTCCGCGAGGGGAGATTCATCTTTGCCGTCCTGGACATCCCCTCTGTTTGCATTGGGATATACTCCCCATTTGATCAGCTCCTCCCGTAACCAAGATTTCATGTTGCCATCTTTGGTTTTACTCTGCCTCCTGTGGTCTTCTTTCTTTCTGTTATCCCGGGGGAGGTGGTTCTCGTGGCCGGTATCTTCTTCGTCATATTCTGTCTCCTTTCGCCGGGTGTTGCGAAGGCTATCATAGGAGGGGTCTGGTGATTTGTCACTCTCTTCCTCCCATGTTTCCTCGGTCCGGGAATCTCCCTGGACCACTACAGATTTCACCCTGTAAGGGTCTCTCCTCCGGGGTCTGTCGTCCTCACTTATATCGACAATTCTCTTTCCTTCTGCTATGTCGTTCCTTCGTCGGCTAGTCCCGGCCTCGAATTTCCCATTGTGTGCTCCTTCTATCCTTTCCAACCGGTCTACTATGGTTTTTAGCAGAGTTTGGCTTTCCTCCCTTTCTTTCCTAAGGTTCTCCTCAATCTTCTCCATCCAATCTGCAGCCGAGCTCCCTGATGGTTGGTGGCTTCCGTCTTCCGCCATTGTCTCACTACGCGAGTTACTTTTTGTTGAGTTCCCCACAGACGGCGCCAACTGTGGACGGCTGATTTTGGTCTCAGGGTAATATCGGAATATCACTCCCGAGAAAATCCTCCCTCAATAGTGAATTTGTTTGGTTATGGGGAACCAAAGGCAAATTTAGCGAAAAACAGATAAACACACCAAACAACAAGGGGATTTAACGTGGTTCGGTGGATTTGGATCCGACCTACGTCCACGGACACAAAAAGGATGGTACTTTTATTACTCAAACACTCTTCTCAGATCTCTACAAGTCAGAGCTTGAAGATTCAGATCACTCGTTTTGTTGGTAATCCTATGATTTTTAGGATGCCTTTTACACATACTATGGTCTCCTATTTATAGTAATATAGAAATCAGACTCCTATTTGCATAAGAAATCCTTGTTGAACTTAGTCTCTTCTTCTTGCAAGGATTCCTAGCCTGATGTTCCCTTCTCTTTTCTTCTTCCTTTTCGGATTCTGACTCCATCTCCTTGTGAAAGTAGGATAACTCGCTTATCTTATCCGTTAGAATAGAGTGTCGTCATCTTTAACGCGTCTCTCCGTCTGGTCGGTTTTTATGTGGTCGGTCATGACAGTCTTTTATGCTGAGAATGTTCCTTCCGACCTTAAAGTGCTCGGTAATACAAACCAAAGTGGTCGGTCTTCACATGTTGTGGTCGGGTCGGTTCTGATGATCTCAACCAGCCAGGAAATTACCCTTATGTCCTCGTCGTGCTGTTTTAAATGTTATAGTGCCTGAAAACACCATCAACATCTGTCCCCTAAATGTGCCGGCACTAAATGGGAAGTGGCCTCCCGGATGTTTTCTCCCAGGTCATCCACCCCGAGGGTTACAGAACCCTTTCGCTTTTTTGAAGAGCCCACAAATGATTTTTTGCCCCGGCGAGCGTCTTTCTTCTTGCCCGGGACAGGTTCTTCTTCCTCCTCTTGGACCAGCTCGGTCTCCTCGGCCCCAAATTGACGCCTCCTTTTCCTCAAGGGCTTCGGCGGACTGGTGAGACGAGCAGACCCCGATGATTGTGCACTAGGAGAAGATAGATCACGAGCAGCCGGTTGAACTCTCCCTTGAGACGCCCCCTCAGCCCCTGCAGAATCAGGTCGTGCCCGGGAAGTTCCCGTTTCAGCATGACCGGCTTTCTTCATGGTACCGGCCAACTTCTCAAGAAACTTAGGCCTCTTCGACATGCCTACAAAAAATGGAGTCAGAACCCGAGCATATAAAGCACATGATAAAAACAGCCGGCGGACACACTACATATCCGACCCGAGACTTCCGGGAGGGACGGTCCGAGTAAGGCCTGACTCAACAAAGGCCGCATCATGGACCAGTTTCCTCCAGTGGGCACATACCCCCGAGCCCAGCCTACCCCCTCCTCCGAACCTGACGAGAAACCTTTGGAGCATCTCGCCAACAAGCTGGAGGAACCAGAGAATCAGAGACCTAAGAAACTAAGAACGGGAATAAGAAAGAAAAAAGGGTTGTTAAACTCCTAACCTCCAGCCCTGAAGATGTCCGGAACCGAGACGTCCTCCTCAAACGATCTCAGGACCCGACCCAATCCCCAGTAGCCCAGAACCAAAGGTTTTTGAAGTTCTTGTTGGAGTCGGGGAGCTTCTGGACAAGGTTGGACGAGCTATCGTAAGCAGAGAGGTAATACCAACCGTAGTGAGTCTTTGGGTTAGACTTCAAATGGTTAACCTCTTCACCTCTTCCAAGCAAGGTCACCTAAACCTGCCCGGTGCCAGACCACATATATGCCGGCCAGAATCCTCCAGCTATTCAAGCTCAATTGGCAAGGGGCAATCTCCATCTCGACCAGCATCCAAGCAAATATAACGTTGCATCGGCAGTCGTAGCCCACATTCAAAAAAGATAGGAAGAAGCGCCATCGAGCCCTCATCGGCTGACTAGCACGATCCATCGGGCCTGAAACTTCAAGGCTATATCTATCGGGATGTCGTATCGTTGCCGCAATAGCGCAAGATCATCCTCAGTATTTTGGAGGGACGATTCATATCCAGAGCCGACCGACGACCCAAGTTCACCAGGCTCTGGGTCCTTCCGAGGAACCCTCTTGGTATGAGTCTTGTTCGATCTCGGAGGGAGTAGGGGAGTGTCAAGGTCTTCTACACTAGGTGCCCCAGCAGCCCGAGGAGAGCTCCTCGCAGGGAGAGTTGAGATCTTAACAGGCTTTCAGGGGAGGAACCGCTGGCAGACATTCCCTAAAACACCAAGAAAAACAGAGAAGGAATGGGAAGTCAGTCTATGGCAAAAAAACTACCCACGGTCTCCATGTTAAACTAAGCAGGTGGTCTCTAAAAATGCCCTATAAGCAGAACCCAGCAAACCATAAATCTTTTCCTAGCAAAACACAGATTCGTAAAACACAAAAAAGGCAGAAGTCGTTCAGAAGACTTACTTGTTCTTCTCAGAAAAGGCAAGAGGTTGTTCGGTGCGGGTGTGCCCGTTCCTTATTTTCACAACACGGAGGAGAAAAAGACCACGGTTGAACTTCGAAAGCGCGGAGTCAGGCAATCACAGAGATATTTGCAGAAAAGAAGAAGAAATTGCCGAAAAAGATTGAACAGTGAAAGCCCCGTCCTCTTATCGTCATGGCAAAGACGCTCGCCACAATTGGATCTAAAGGAAGAGCCCGGATGAACGCCAAGTGTCGACTGCAAAAGGGGTCTCCCAAGTTCAAACAGACGGCTGAGATCAGCCCACTGTAAAGACGCCGCTGCACGGTCGATTCGTCCCCTCTTTTGGCGGGAACCCGGCGGATGTTTGACAAGTGTCAAAATTAGAAGAAGCCCTAAAGTTGATTTGATAGGCATTTAAACGACGTGACTGATTGCATGTCTCGAGACGAAACGCTTAAAAAGAAGGCGACAAAAACCAAGACCGACCTCCAACAGAGCAAGTCAAGAGACACTTTCTTTGTATAGTTCCCGGCACCAACTTGCACGCTTGTTGGAACCGAGAACTAGGGGACAGATGTTGATGGTGTTTTCAGGCACTATAACATTTAAACCACGACGAGGACAGAATGGTAATTTCCTGGCTGGTTGAGATCATCAGAACCGACCCGACCACAACATGTGAAGACCGACCACTTTGGTTTGTATGACCGAGCACTTTAAGGTCGGAAGGAACATTCTCAGCATAAAAGACTGTCATGACCGACCACATAAAAACGACCACAGACGGAGAGACGCGTTAAAGATGACGACACTCTATTCTAACGGATAGGATAAGCGAGTTATCATACTTTCACAAGGAGATGGAGTCAGAATCCGAAAAGGAAGAAGAAAAGAGAAGGGAACATCAGGCTAGGAATCCTTGCAAGAAGAAGAGACTAAGTTCAACTAGGATTTCTTATGCAAATAGGAGTCTGATTTCTGTATTACTATAAATAGGAGAGCATAGTATGTGTAAAAGGCATCCTAAAAATCATATAGGATCACCAACAAAACGAGTGATCTGAATCTTCAAGCTCTGACTTGTAGAGATCTGAGAAGAGTGTTTGAGAATAAAAGTACCATCCTTTTTGTGTCCGTGGACGTAGGTCGGATCCAAATCCACCGACCACGTTAAATCCCCTTATTGTTTGGTGTGTTTATCTGTTTTCGCTAAATTTTGCCTTTGGTTCCCCATAACCAAACAAATTCACTATTGAGGGAGGGATTTTCTCGGGAGTGATATTCCGATATTACCCTGAGACCAAAATCAGCCGTCAACATATTAATTTGCCGATAATTTCCAAATTAATCGTTATCTCTCTTTTAATGATATTTTATCCCAGATAAAATATCTCCGCAGTTAATCCCATATTAATTTTCTCTCTCATCTTATAATTAATCGCAGATTAATTTAGAAGTGCGAGTCATACGTCATCGGTGAATCTTTGGGAAGCGACCCATGAGATCCCCGGATATGTTGGCAGTAAATTCGGTCGTCGGACTATTCGAACATGTAAGTACCTCGTACTACGTTTATACCGGTTTACAAGACAAGTTGGCTTCTAGCAAAGCGCCATGCCTACCCATTCTCCGGAAATATCCTTACAGGAATAAAGGATCTATATCAGGCGTTAGTATACGTAGTATTGCGTATTTCAGTCCAGTATCGGATGATCACATGCGAGGCATGGGCTGGTACAGTGTCTGCCCCGTACGAAGCATATATCGGATGACAAGCAAACTAGTCTCTTAATATCGGATAATCATGACCAAGTCATTTTCCCGACGTTGCAACCTTTTTAGAGAACTAGTTCTGTATCCCTACACGATCATCATCTCCATATGACTGGAGTGACACTTCCGTCTTGACATCACACCCAACATACTACGATCTCAATATACCCAACATTGGCGTACATAGAGCCCTGTTGAAGCCCTGGACAACCGCAACCAAAGTATATTGATTGTCGTAAGTATTAGCGGTGTAAGTCTCAGGTTAAGACCAAATACACCTACCCTGATTTCGGATTTCCATAGACACTTATTCATACTACCAGTGGAATTATGAGGGGTCTATCCAGAACGAAGCTGTTTCCCGTACCATCGGTAAAACAAAACCTCCTATTACACTTGCATGAGTATCCTATAACCAAATATACGATAACTATGACGTTGTGCTCTCAGAACGCGCACAAGTGTAAAACTAATCTTTTACGCATTCATCGATGTCCAATCTCGATAATGCTCTGACTAGGGATATTCAATGATTTATCCTTCATGGACTGATACTGTCTCATATCATTCTCAATCCAGGAACAAATCACAGGGACCTCCTATCATATATATATATATATATCTAGGTGATCTAATCACAAATGATAAGAGTGCAATCTCCTTTGTCACATAGTTAATTTGTACAACAACACCGTGATCTATACAAATAGTGATGCTATGGGTGATAATTGTCCAACACAAGCAACAGTAAGGGGTATTTGGATAAACTGTCACAGTCTGCCAAGCTATCTTTTCATATCACAACAACCAGTGGACACAAAAAAAGAAGTCACCATGACCATATGGATGGTTGCGTCTGGCTGAAGATGTTAAACTTAGCGCTAGCGGCGAGGCAACCCATGCATTTGTTTATTTTTATTTTTATTTTCTTTATTTTATTTTAATTTTTTTTTGTGCTATTTATTTCATATTATATTCGATTGCTGTTATTATGCAAGTAGCACGAGATACACAAGCCTCTCCGCAACCAAATTCTAACTAGCAGGAGCCTGATACCTCCATGCACGGTAGTGTTGTTCCTTAACTTTGGTTCCTTATGTTTATCTTACATTGAGGACAATACAAGTTGTAAGTTTGGGGGTGTGTGCATGTAGATGATATTTCTGTTAAAAAAATTTATTACTTGCTAGTAAAGCATAACTCTAATGATGAATTTGATTGCTTTAAATGGAATCTTAGAAACGATAAGTCCCAAATGATTTTATCTGATGATGCCTTGAGTAGGTGATCTAGGTTAGACTCGTAAGCACTTAATAATAGGTTTTTACCAGTAAACCTAAGTAGTTTGGCAAAGTGACACGTTGATGAAATTATTTGCCGATAAATGATCGTTTGCTTAGATTCTATCTTAAATGTAATTATTATGATGTATGATATGATAAGAAAAAAAAATAAAAACCACATAACTGATAAGCATGACGCTATCCATGGGCGAGTTTTTTAGGACCAAAATGAGGAGAAAAATGCTACTTTAAAAGGTAGGTGTTTTTTAAAAAAAATGAAAAATCGTACCATACTGGGCAAAGAAAGGCAAATGCATAATATTTTGAGATATATAGGTTGGTTTGACCCATCAAATCTCAATTTTTGAGACGAAATCATTGAGTTAGCTTACTTATGAGTCGAGCTGTAAATGAACCTGTACACACCACACACAAGTGAGTCTGGCTTAGATGGTGTATTCAAAAATTTGGATTTGCGTCGCAATTGCGTACTTTGAAGGTTCTCTGATTTCATTGATAAGCATTCTTTGAGGACAATAATATGCATAACTATTGGATTATTTTATTTATTATTATTTTTATATTTTTACATTGGATTTCATGTTTAAGAATGACGTTTGTGGGTTTCATCTCTGTAAGCCCTCACGAGACTCTAAACTCGCCACTAGGGTGTCGCCTAGAGGTTTAAAGGCTTGTTGCATAGACTAATTCAATTATGATCCCTACGAAGAAGTGGCCTAGTAAATTTTGTTAATTTTATTTATTTATTTTTTTTTGGTCTTTTGCTCAGGACTAGTAAAATCTTAAGTTTGGGGGTGTTTGATAAGTGTGGTTTACACCCACTTATTCATGTATTCTTAGCTTAATATTTTGTTAGTTTTTGTATCATTTAATGTATTTTATTGTTCTTTTATGTTTTATTTGTAGGAAGCATTAATACATAGATCTTGGGGAATTTATACGTGTTTTGGGACCATACGGAAGCATCGAAAGCACGCGGGATGAGCAGAAACACGGAAAGCACAAATATTGGAACACTGCCACGCGTCAATACGCGCCCTTGCTGTGCGTCGTGATGCGCCTTCGTGACACTGCATTGAAAATCCAGAGAGATTGGCACCACGGCGCCCCGTAGCGACCAGAAACAATAATTTTAGGGTTTTTTCATGCACAAGGACCCCAAGGCTCTATTATAAATAGATAAGTTCATCAAAAACTGAAGGAGGAGGCAAATACACAGCAAAAAATACAAAATACTTATTTTTATAGAGATACAATGAGGAGGATTGAAGAGCAACAAGAGGAGACGAAGGCGGTGACGTTCGAAGAGGACAATTTTCAATTCTGGTTTTATCTTCTTGTTTCTTTTCTTAGAATCTAATGATTTACATTAGATTCATGACCTTGTTTTTATTGTTTTTTCTTTATCATGAACTAACTCCTTAATTCTGGAGAATGATGTAACTGATGCTTGAACCTTGTATTGTTTGCTAATATTGTTATGAAGTTATATTTTAGTTTATTTATATTATTTTGAGTTTAATGTTTCTTGTTTGCCGGCCACCAATTATGATGATTAATGTTAGAATCTATCACTCGAGAGTGGGGAATTTGAATAAGATCTAGAGAATATGACCTAGGATTTTATAGAATTCGGGACAATCTATATGCCTTTGAAGTCGTTACATAGAGTTACAAGACTAATGAATTGTTAATTTACTAGATTTTATAGGGATATCGATATCTGTAGTTGATAATATTTTCATTGTTACTCGAGAGAATGAGTGAATAGTTGAGGATTGTTGACTTATAAATAATACAACTGAACAAGTTAATTGGCATGACAAATACATAAGGGATATCTAGGTGAAATCAGACTCTATAATCAGTATCGTATTAGTTCCTCCTATATAATTATTTTAATATTTTATTTACCTAATTAAATCTTTATTATTTATCTTCTAAATAAAGTTAGGGTTATCAATTGTAGTATTTAGTGTGAGTTAACATAATCCTTGTGGGTTCGACACTCTTAACTCATTTTTACTAAAACTTGACACCGTACACTTGCGATACGACATAAAATATCGTAACAGTAAGTAACCATGCTAGCACTACAAAAAAAACATACAAGTTGTTTACATCAGAATTTTTTCAGAATTTACAAATTATTACGAGTCTTAGAATTATCAGCTTCCTATTATCCTTTATATTTTACCTATATCAAATTTTCATATTTACATATTGCCAGTCTAGTAACTAGACATTCAAAGCACACGAAACATAGATTCGAAACCACAAAGTACGTCATATAACATAAAAACCATTTCAATGTTAAACATGAAGTCACCCATTAATACTTATCACTGTTAAATATCTTTGAAATATTATCAAATCGGTAAATTTAACAAACTTTCTAATGTTCTGTTATAGGCTATCTTTAATACCAAAACCTCTTCTTCAGTATCAAAAAAATCTTTCCATAACCTTCTTTAATCTATGATAACCTTACAATAGCTTCACATTTGGGTTTCGTATACATTCACACATACCGTAGCACATTTCTTGTATATACATGCAACTATAATATAATATTCTTTTACATATACATACATATCATTACAACTTGGCAAACAAGCTTTATAACCTCTGATATTCACATCAACTTCAAATAAACCATTCATCTTACATAGGCATACATAATCCATACATATCACAAGTTCCATCAAACATACACACAAACTCAGGCATCTTTACAGTCATCACGCAACCAACTAAGAAGCACACATAACAATCGATACATGAAAGATCACACCATCCAATAATACATACATTCAGCTGGTTTACACACACAATGTTCGTATGAGACTCATGACCTATTTTAAAATAGGTATGAGATGAATTCCGTCCGAACAGATTCCTAACCAGCTCGACTGCTATACCACGAAATCATCAACCAATTAAACATACATTCATGCATACATATCACGACACACCAAACTCATCGCACAACTTTTCATACATAAGCACATCCAAAACAAACAATCTAAAACTTCATTCAACACTCACGTACATACAATACTCCAAAAATATGATATACATATTACTTTGATTTCACATATCATAGCATTTACCAGTCTTCACGTCTTAACATCATATGCATATACAAATACATGTTTATATACTTATACCTTTCCATATTCATTTATATACATGCGTTTATATAGATATAGGTTAATACCATCACATACATCCATACATATACATACCACTACGAGTCCATGTAGTTATATGCATCAATACATACATTACTTACATACATACATACATCATCATCATCAAACTACTCACTTCATATCATAGCAATAACGAAAATCCTTACATGTGAAGTTTGATTACCTAACTGTACATAATCACAAACTTCTTTCTCGATATTACCTCTTATCTATTCTCGTGTTAACCTAAACACTTAAATCATCTCTCTCTATTATATATATATTTTTAATCATAAATCAGCATTCAAGCACTCATTGCATGGGTTACTTACCTGACTTCGCAAGCACTCCGGGTCCTAGTAACATATGTCAAAACAAATGGTGAAGTAACGTTAGAATTACGACTTACGGAGTTCTAGACTAAACTATGATAAAATCCCGGAACTTTCTGGAACAACCAAATCAAGTTCGTTTTCAATACTTTCAGTTTTAGTAATCTTAAAATATCGTTATAAACTATTCTAAACCACTAGTTCTCTAAAATCCATGGTTTATGCGTTTTTGGAAAAATCTTCCGAAAAGGTTTTCGCAAACGTTACAGAAGGGTCCCGAACCCTCCAAACCTACCCGAATTTATCCAAACATGTTCTTAATATCATAAACAACTTGTAACTATCATCAAAACCAAAACACATCTTTATACGTAAAAACCCACTCATACCGAAACTTACATATTCTATCGGATCGATCAAACCCAATCCATTTTCACTTGGATTCTACCAAACGTACATATTCAATATACTAATACTCAATCAATTCCATTTATATCATTACTCTACGTTACGAAGCTACTGGATACATCCGAACATTTAGCTATAAACTTGAAATTTACGGATTTATATCGGGAGGTCTTACCGAGATTCCGAGGGTATATACGGACTCCAAATGATCCCACGAACGCGTTGGAATCGATGGAATTCTGATCGGAGTTACTGTTCATCATGGCTAACTATCATCCAAATCTTCTTCTCTCGATTCATGTGAAACCAAGCACCATTCCGCAAAACCGATACCGCAACTTTGTAGCACTCTCCGAGAGCTTTGATTTGACGGGTGATTCCGGCCATGAAATGAAGCGACAAGCCAGGAACGGGATACCCAAGCCCGCATATTTCTCTCTCATTATCGCCGTTTTCCTTTTCCGGTGACCTAGGGGCTGCCGCTTGCCACCATAAGGTGGAGGGGTGTGACCGGTACAAAATCACACGCGCATAACTCAAGCACACGTATCGTTCAAGTAGTATAAAAAGTATCGATCCCACGAGGACTTAAACCTAAGCTATTAATTTTTATGAGGCCAAGTGATTACTAGTATCTAACAGATTGATTGATTGATTGGGTGATGACTTTAAATTTAAAAACAAGTAAATTAAATTGCTCAAAAGTAGGTTGAGGAAAATTCAAATTTATAAAACTATCAAGGTTGTGATTTCTTCCATATCATTTTAAAGATGAAGTGGTTATTTCATGTTTGTGTAATATATCAGTTTACTAACCTGGAACACGAAATTATGCAAAAGCCTCTGTCGATGGTCAGATGTAAATACCCAATTTAACCCAATTGAACCATATATCTATGTCAACCAAAATACATGGATTCATTAAGTTTAAGTTCCAATTATGGCTACCTCCGCCCGCAGATATATGTCTATCATGTAAGGAAATCTATTAAAGGGTTATCTATCCTCAAGGAAGATCGTGAGCTATTAAGTCTAAGGCTAAAACCTAAAATTCCTTTGTCAAGTTTATTTTAGATTTAACAGATTAATCATATTAGTGGCCAGTTAACAAGACGCATTAAGCATAAGACTTAATAAGTAAACCTTTAAATTACCCAATCTATAAAATAACCCATTATAAACCGGTGATATTAAAATTCATCACAACCCCAAATAACTAACTTAGTTACGACACATATCTAAGGCTAGTAAAAACTTAAAAATAAAAGACAAAGTAAAATGCTAAAAAGTAAAATGCTGAAAGTAAATACTACTGAAAAGTGAAATTACAATAAAATAAAATGCTAGGGTTAAATGATCTACTTTTACCACTACTAATTTAGATATCTCCCTTAATATAATATATTAACTTGTGATAACATTACCAACCAGCCATATAGGCGGTAACCTGATTAAGTCAAATTAAGTTCGACCTGCCATAAAGGCGGTATCAGTATTTTATCCATAAACCAGCCATATAGGCGGTAAAATTACCAACCGACCAACCAGGCGGTATCTTACTACTTAGTCAAATTAAAACCAGTTTATAATTGATTACCAACCGACCAATAATAGCGGTATCATTGTTAAGTCAAATTTTAAGTAGTGAATATATTATAATTAAGGGAGAATAATCTAAATAGCAGTAATAAAAGTTTTACCTTTCACCTTAGCAGGGGGAAGTTACCTCCTCATAGTTGAATAGTAAAAACTGAAAAAGTAAAGAAAGTAAATTACTATACAAAAAGTAAATAAAAATTAATTACAAAACTGAAATTAAAAGAAAACTAGATACAAACTCCGTATTTACATTAGAGAATTCAGAGAGGAAGGTACATCTGAAATTGAAATCTCGAACTGAATTTATAGGTATCGGTATGATGTGCACGTCGCGACTAACAGCTCGAGTTGCGACGCACGTGATTGGCGATGTGGAATGCGGAGAGCTCGACACGTGGCAATGGATAAGGTGAAAAGGTGACACGTGGTAGAGGCGGCTGAGAGCTGAATGATTGAGCTGACGTGGCAATGACGTGGCGATGGCGATTGTCGGCACCGTAGGATTGCGACATGTGGCACGCTGTGATTGGATGATGATGACGTGGCGGTGATGTGGAAAGTTGACTCAGTTTTCTGCTGACATGGCGATAACGTGGCTGACACGTGGCGATGGTGATTGTCGGCACCATAGGATGTTGACACGTGGCACGGCACACGTTAGCAGATGGGCTGTGATGTTGACACGTGGCACCGCACACGCTAGCAAAGTCAAACTTATCAGATTCTGACACATGTCCCATGGCGCATGTTAGCATGGAGCGGCGCACGTTAGGCGTCGCGACGCAGAAGGTTTGCGCGTCACGACGTGCCAAAATGACGATTTTGCCCTTTTTATCATTTTTCACTATTTTAGCCCCAAATCACCTCCAGAATGTTCTAAAACTTTATTTATCTACAAAATAACATAAAGCAATTCAAAATATTCATAAAACACAAGAATTTATTCAAAATATTAGGTCAAATGAGTGGGAAATAGTGATACATTTACCACTTATCAGGGTGGCCGGTGCACCCCCCTGGTTGGTCGCACCGGCAGGCCACCGGCGTGACCAGCGAAGCCAATGATGAAATTTGGGGTTAGAAGGTCAACTTGGAGACTTTGGGAAGTTTTGCCATTTTGGCAATTTCTGGAAACTGTAGACTATTTATAGA
>SKCR01022569.1:0-34855 GCA_019454045.1 Zanthoxylum bungeanum
TTCGACGCGGAATTAAAATCAGATTTTAATTCGGGCAAACGAGTTAATTTAGAATTAATTCGTTAGCGACGTAAATAATAATTTCGCCAGGCGCAATTATTTATTTAAATTCGATTGAATTAACGTCGCGACGTAAGCTCGGTATTTCGGAAATATCGAACCCGAACGCGTGAGTGCACGTGGGCCCACTTTCATTTGGAAACGTGAGGGGCCCACATGACACATGTCATTCTAATGCTTTGCATGTAGATTGTGTACATTGCACTCAATGTCATTGCATGGAGTTTGAGTGTTTGACACTCTAAGCCATTGCATGTTATGTGTCATAATTTTATTATTAATTTAATGAAAATTATGGCATAAATATAAATTGATTTTTGGTAAATCATTTTAATAACTTGATACACAATTCAAACTCTCTCATTCTCTCTTCTCACCTCACGCCCAAACTGAAAAATGTTACTGGTTTTGGAAGCCAAAAACCGTGAGCAAGGGAAGCCAAGAGTTGGGTTTTCATGGTGAAAACCGCAAGTGCTAGCACACTACGAGTCTTGCGAAGGTGGTAGGGAGGTTCACCCATGAGCCGGGATCCATTGGACGAAGCTCGGAGCTCCGTTTCTTCACTCAATTTTCTGTTTTTGTAGGACAGTGGACTGTTGCAGTGGTGAGATCAAGGCAGTGCGTTTTTGGGCTTGAATCGTCTCCAAATCGACATAACCGATCAATGTGAGTATTCCGCTACCTCCGTTGATGTGTTCACACATAATTTCATGTCTTGTTTGATCTTGGGACCTTAGATAATTACCAACAGGCCTATTCCCTACCGTTAGCATCTCCGAAAGGGGGATGTTACAAAGTTGGTATCCGAGCATGGTTAAGGGAGTCAGTGACTGGAGTGGGTGGAGTTTTGGGGTCTTATATACGTAGTATGCTTGGGATACCCGTATACGAGGCACCACATCTCCATTATCTGATCATCAAGTATGTCCTCAAGTCCTATTGACAGGTTAGTAAATATTTCTAAGCTAGTTTATATTCTTTGTAATAAAATTAAATATAATCATTGTCCTAACATAAATTCATTATGTAGTTATCTCGGTTTATAATGATGTATAGATGCTTAAAATAACCAGATGCAATAAGAGGTAAAGATACATGATGAGATAATAAAGAAAATATCACAACTTATTGTAGTAAGGGGAATATAACAAGCTCTAGCAAGAATAAAAATATTGAGTAGACCTAAGTAAGATTCTTTCATTCCTCAGAAAATTCTTTTAAGCAAATGCAATAGCCTCTGAGTACCTCGTATTGATAGCAAGCTTCTCGAATAGTGAAAGATAGTCATAAATATAAAAGAAGCAGAAATCTGATTTAGCTGTCGAAATCCCTAATAGGCTAGAGATACCAAAAAGGACGTAGAGATTCTAGACACCCAAACCCATGATCATAAGCAAATAAAATGAATGTCGTAAGGAAAATTAACTAGTTGTCTTAACCAATGAATCATATATGGATAAGACCCTGGCCTACCCAAATCCTAACCCTTCAGTAATACTGGTTTAGGAAACTATCATGACAGATCTCTATCTCATACCTATCTTAATATGAATAATAGACTCTACTAGGATAAAGAATACCATAATGGGAATGCTGACATCCTTTGAGATGTGAAAATTCTTACCCCATCCTTAACTAGCATAGATAAGGAAAATCGTAAGAAAGCCTAGTAATGGTATATCCTAAGACAGAGACAGAAAACACTGAAAGAAATGTCACCCATAAAAGGTTCAAGGAAGTTTCTAAAGTAAGAAAGAAAAGAACCCATCATAATTCAAGAATTTAGGTAAGTCATCACGATTCTTGCAATACTAGAATAAGTCCACAAAATAGACCAAACGAAGTAAAAACCTATACGACCATAAGAAACAGACTCATTAGACTGAAGACACACAAAAGTTATCAAAAAGGGTCAGTACAGATTATAGGTTACGCGAGATAGCTAAAGCCCAAAGCAAAAGCAGAAATCCAATAAGAATGAACCACCACTGGCCTCGGTAGTACAACTTAGAGCCAAGAGCTAGGTTATGGAAATAAATAATATAGAATGATGTGGAAAGTAACAAGGAAGTTTAGTACAGATAGTAATATAGATAACGTGGCTGAAGGAAAGTAAAGTAAATGAATACCACAAGATGGTTGATAAAAGTTATGGAACTTTAAGACATGGTGTAGTCGATGCAAATTCTAACAGAATGAATGATGGTTCTTCTTTCCATCAGCCTATACTCTAGTAAGTATATAGACACCTAACCAGACCATCATTGAGCTTAGACAATTAATAGTAATGAGTATTCTCAGATCTTTATGGAAAACATGTATTTAACCATCAACTTAGAGCCCCGTAAGAATTTGAACAAGTAAAGAAAAACATCTGACATGATAGACAAGACACGAAACAACAAGATAGCCGAACCAAGAAGTTCAATAGAAACTAAATAAGATCATAAGATATTATTATTCAATAAGAGACAGAGTAGATTTATTTTCAGTAAGCCAAATCTAGAAGTCATAACATGTCTAATGTAGAACTGAAAGCCTTTAAGGAAGTAAAGGCTCGAAAGAGTAAGGAACCAGAGTAAGCAACATAGATAACAACCCTTAGAAGTAAGGTATATGACTTATATAGAGCTTCCTATAGTAATATAGAGGAAGAAATAGTAAGAGACCAGCACCCAAACCAAAAGTTCAATAGCGATACCATAACTTGTCGTAAAATATGGAGCTTAGGAGGTTTAAAAAACTGAGATTAGTAGGAAATCTAACTAACAGAGCAAAGCTTTGAAAGGAAATAATAACAAGAGAGTATTGTAGGATTTTGAGAGAGTAATAAACTTTAAGAAGGTTCTTAGTAAATGATAGTATGATCACTAGTCGGAATGAATCAAGACTAAAATTGACGGAGGTAATTCAATAGTTCCTACTCATAGTACCTTAGTATAGGAATCCAATATCAAATATATAAATAAGGGAATCTTAAGATTATAAACGAGCAACATATGCTATTGTAGCATATAAAGCTAGAGACACCACCACAATCGAAAGAGACTTCGATGTTCATCCTGAACCTCGTTAGACAACAACAGTAAAGAGAGGGACCTCGATGTTCATCCCAAAGATGTTCTCAGAAACAAGTGAATATGTGGTGTAGTATAATATCTTATAAGATAAGGTAAAAGACATTTAAAAGATTTAAAGGAAGAACTGTCAAGATGAAACGATGAAAAGAGAAAGTGTTAGTCAAACAATGACAAGAATACGTGAGTGATGACATTAGACATGACTGAGGACCTATAGCAACAAACATTTCTATTTAGGAATCGAAGAAGAAGGGTATCAATAAAATATATTAGGGAAGGAATAACAGCTAGCCCTTAGGCATTAGTATAAGATCAAGATTCTATTAAAGATAGATTGGAGGAAAGATAAGGAGAATAACCTGTATGTTTCCATTTGCAACATACTATTAAAATTAAGGTTTAGGATGCCTTGAAACAAATTTATTGAGGTATAATATAAAAAGGGCCAAGGAAACTAGGTATACAGGTATGGTTGAGACCAGGACAACACATAATGGAATAAGACTATGGGAATAATTGAAAGTGGGATATTCTATAGTGCAACCAGGAAAAGAGAACAAATCAATGTAAAAGATAGTTAACCAGATTTATACTAGCAACAAATTGGAAGGTATGAAAAGAGTGTGAAAATTAACCAGAACTGAGTCGCCAGTGTCAATGTTACTAGTAAGGGATACGATCTAAGAACAAGTAGAATGACCACCATAAAGTCTGGACAAAATTAATATTCTAAACATAAGAAAAGTCGGTAAACAACTATAGTAAACTAGAAGTACATGAATAATTTGACCATGAACTATAAGGTCCTAAGCTCACAGATAGACAGAGATATGATAACTTAAAGAACGGAGCTGATAAGCAGTTGAAGCTTAGCAAAGGAAAAGTATAGAGTTAAACAGTTAAGTTATGAGAATGAATGCTAGAATAAGATTGAGTATGTGGCGCTAAGGAAATACCTAGTAAGATTATTCTTTTAAACATTTACACCCAGAATGGAGGTGAGATATGAAAAAGCTAACCATAGAAAACACTAGTATTTCTAGGGACTCGGAAGTATCAGCTAAGAAGAAAGTACAACAGTGATACATTAATTGTGAAAGGTAGCAGAAGTCCCAAGTGATATTTAAGAATTAAAGTTGTCATTGCAAGAGATATAAGTGGTTTCAAACAAGTAAGAACTAAGATATGTGGGATGGTAGGTCACGAATATAGTATCAAATTCATAACTTATAGCTCGCACAGAGAATTGGGTTGGAGAATGTTGAGCATAAACTAGAGGTTTAGAGATGGGGTTTCTTTGATGCATGTACATAGTTGTAGCCTAACGGTAGTGTAGATTACTCAGCATATGTTAAGGTAAGATGAGGAGCATGTCTATTTGCTAGACAAATGGTAAACAATGAGCTTGGAAAAAGTTTTAGTTATTAAGTATGAAAGATCATCGGGAAGTATTATGAGATAGTTGATGAAACAAAGTTGGATATGAAGATACAATCTGTTGAAAGTTTGTGGCATAGAAATTAGAGTGTGAATATTGTGACTTGTGGTAGGATATTCAATGTCAAAGAACTCCAAGCCTAGACAAATTCTAGAACCTCAATCCTAAAAGGGATTGAGGGACGAATCATATTTAAGGGGGAGAAAATGTAACACCCAGGTAATTATAATGACTATTATATTATAGGTGGTATAATACATGGCATAAATCATGTTTAAGCATGTATGTGCTCGTGAAATTACTTTTGGACATTCGACAAATTCCTTACAGTCCCAATACGAAATTTATTTTACGCTCTATTTCGGACAGCCCTTATTATTCGGACCATAACTTCTTCATACGATCTCCGATTTTTTTGAATTTTATATAGCCGGAAAGATATGACTAAGACCTATAACTACCATGCTGGACATTATGCTAAATTTGAATCTGAAATAGGTAACAAATCATGATTTTTGTGGCCGCTATAGTAATTTCGAGAATAGACTAGAATTGAGTGATGTGGCATAAATCTAGCCACTCATTTCATAATAAAAAAATAGCTTTTGCTCTATAAAAATGAGACTATTCACCCATCCCCTTTCTAAGCCAAAAAAACGTGAATGGGTTGAGCAGCTCCTTCTCAAATTTCTTCATTTGCCCATGTCATTTTTGAAGGGTGAAGAGATAATCTCAAGCTTCATTCCAAGCATGACGGACTAGCTTTTCTGCAGGAACCTCTTTAGTCGCATCCAGGATCATTGGCCATAGTTATTAATCTATGATTGGACTTTTGATTTTCAAGTTGATATTTATTTATTTATTTCTGAAATGAGACTTACTTATAAGCGCATAGGGCATTAGCCAAATTGATTTTCAGATATATGATAAATGACCATGTTTCAGAAAGATTTGATTTTAAAAGTATGATTTTATTGATTTTAGAGGCATGGGGAAAAACCCACTTCAGATATGACCTATGAAATTGACGATATAGACATGTTCACATGTAGAGCAGGATTAGGGGGGCGGCTATATGTAACACCCCTAGATCCTAGATTTCAGAGTTAGGGGACAATCGATACGTAATGCCCTTAGACCCTAGATTCACGGTTAGAATGATAGTATGGATCGAAACTCTTGGCTCTAGTTCAATGTCTTGGGGGACGGCGATACGTAATGCCCCAAGACTACTAGATAGGCATATAGGGGAATGGCGATACAAAACGCCCCCATTTACCAGGTTTTCTACAGATTTTCTAGGCGTATGGGGGGACGGTGATACATAATGCCTCCATACGTCAGGTTTTCTCTAGATTTTCTAGGCGTATGGAGGGCCGGTGATACATAACGCTCCTATACGTTAGGTTTTCTATAGTTTCTCAGAAATATGGTTTTGAGAAATGATGGTTTTAGAAAGAACTGTTTTATAAAAGGATTTCCAAATAACCGTTTTGTGAAAGAATTTTGGAAAAAAATATTGTTTTACAGAAGATCTTAGGGTTTTACAAAAAAAATTTCTAGAAAATTTTTGCAGGTACCCGGAGGACGAGCTCGAGAGGATGGATATTGATGGTAGTCATTAGGGTGTTTGGGTCCATGATGTCAAGTCAGAGACAAATTAGTCAGAGTTGAAGTAAATTCATGTATCAAACATTATGTATGACAATGATTGTGTGTGTAATAAGCTAAGGTGTCCAGGACATGATTATAAAATGTAATATATTTGGGTACACAGTTCGGAGTATAAAGTTTTATTCTATATTGTTGAGTTGGGCAATGGTCCCTATGCATTTGTTTATATTTTGAAATGGGATTAGTAATGTTGATCATAGTCAGAATGTCAGAGGCTCAGGGGAATAGGTCGACTTATTCCTATCGGTAGCATCTCCGAAAGAGGGATGTTACATCTTGCCTTTAGTGCTAGCCTAGTCAAGTATCTAAAATATTAAACTAGTGGTTCCTCGTGTCAAAAATAGTCTGGAGGCTCAACAATATCACGGCTTACTCTTAGAACTAAAGTTGCACACTTTTTAAATCAATTGTTAAAACATAGAGCAATATAAGGCCATTTTATATAGTGTTCTATTGCTAAAATAATTATTGAACTATCTAATATAGGATAAAGAGCTCTTTATATACTACTAAGATAATCATTTAACTATCCAATGTGGGATTAAAAGCTCTTTAATCTCAACCATTGGATATTAACATGATGACATGATGTGTTAGGGGCATGTTCATAAAACACTAATTATGGTTTGGGTTAAATTGGAAAGTGGACTCAAAAAATAAAATTTAGACTCTGAATCAACTCAATTTTGATTGACCGATCTTTAATGTTCAATTGACCGATCTTGCAATAATTTGCCAAATATAATTTTTTTAATATACCAAAGTGTGATTATCCATAAGTAATTCATTAACCTTATAAATGATTCAACCAATAATCGAACATAAAGTACCTTCCAATAATAGATATCATATATTAGTTCAATTCCAATGACTAAGGTTAATTTATAGCAACATGACAAGTCCCAAAATGAGAAGGAAAGGTAAATACCCATTTCATATTCATTTCACATAAGATATGGTCTCTTGCCTCGCTGTATCCCCACGAAATGACCTATGGCATGGACAATGTCTACCCACATGGTCAAAGGTATCATGTTGATAATACCATGATTTGTGTTAAACTAAGAATCTCATATGATTCTTCTACATCATACACCTATGTGATACACCAAGCAGTCGAAACCCCATTAGAAGCCTATAAGACAAGTTATCTCACTTAAGGGCGGATCATATCAACATGCTAGCCTCTCCATTTTATGAATGCCTTAATTCTTAACAAATCTATGATTAGGAATATTTAGAAATAAAGATTCTCATAAGGCTTGAAAGTCATCCTCTTATTGTTAGACATTATGACCCATAGCGTCACTGTTTTGTAAATGATATTGTATTATTGTACAAAATCAACTATGTGATAATGAAATTGCCTTTTGCCATTTTGTAAAATTATTTACTTTGATATATTAATGGAAAAAGTCCATATGATTAGTTCCGTATTGAGATGATATGAGACAGTATCAATATAAAAGGTTTAATCATTAAATATCCCTAGTCGGAGTATTATCGAGATCGGACATCGATAATGCGGAATAGACTAGTATTGCACTTGTGCGAGTTGTGATGGCACAACGACATAGTTCTCATATATTTAAGTATTGGATACTTATGCAAGTGCGATAGGAGGTTGTGTTTTACCGATGGTACGGAAAACAGCTTCGCTCTGGACAGACCCCGCGGAATCCCATTGGTAGTATGTCTGCGTGTCTATGGGAGGCCGCATCAGGGTACGTGTATATGGTCTTAACCTGAGACTTGCATCGCTAGTACTTGCGACAATCGGTAAACTTTGGTTTTGGTGGTTCGGGGCTTTAACCGGTTCTGTGTACACTTCTTCTGGGTTTATCGAGAATCGTAGTGTACTGGATGTGATGTCAAGATGGAAGTATCACTTCAGACATATGGAGATGATGATCACGCTGGATACAGAACTAGTACTCTATAAAAGGTTGCAACCGTCGGGACAATATGACCAGGTCAGGATTGTCCGATTTAAAGAGACTAGTTGTTTGATGTCCGATATATGTTTCGTACGGGGCAGACACATTTTCAGCCCCAGGCCTAACATGTGATCGTCCGATACTGGATCGATGTACGCGATACTATGGTATACTACGCTTGATAAAGATCTAATATTCCAATAAGAATATTTCTGGAGAATTGGGTAGGCATGGCGCTTTGCTAGAAGCCAACCTTGTCTTGTAAATCGGTAAAAACGTAGTACGAGGTACGTACGTGTTCGGATTATCCGACGACCGTATTTACTGCCAACATATCCGGAGATCTCTTGGGTCGCTTCTTGAAGATTCACCTATGATGTTTGATTCGAACTTTATTAATCTTGAATTAATTGCGGATAAACTTTATCTTGGATAAAATGCCTTATCAGGAGAGAGAACGATTAATTTGGAATTAATCGATAAAAAAATATATTCGATATATTTAACGAAATTAGATTTCGACGCGGAATTAAAATCGAATTTTAATTCGGGCAAACGAATTAATTTAGAATTAATTCGTTAGCGATCTGAATAGTAATTCCGCTAGGCGTAATTATTTAATTCTCGTCGCGACGGAAATTCGTTAATTCGGAATTAGGGAATTAAGCCCGAAAGTGTTTGCGGACACATTCGTATTTTGAAACGAGTGGGACCCGCAAATCACATCGCGAAGTCTCATCACTTGACACGACTAGTGGATGGATGTATCTAGTCACCTTTATGGGATGATACATTGTCACTATTCTCAATGTAAGTTGATAAGACCATTAATGGATTTTTGGAGGGAAAAACCTTTCACGGTTTTTGAAGGGTTTTCTAATAAAATTCATTTTTGGAAAATGAGATATCATCATTGCCTTTTCTTTTTCTTTCTCACGTTTTTGAAACAAATAAAAGAGATTAGAAAATTGAAAAAGTCACACTTCCTCTTCTTCTCCTTGCTCACGCCGTGAGCTTCAAACAGGGCAGAAAAATTGTTTTTCATTCTCCATTTTTGCTAGCACAAGGAAGGATCAAAGGAGGTGATAGGGAAACAACCTTGGAGCTTGGAATACTAGAAGACTTGAAGCTTCTCTCACTCTTGCTCTTGGCCGAAAGTTACAACCTTGAAGACTCAAGGATTCTCTTCATCAATTTCGTCACAAGCTTTGTAAGTATGATTCCGCCATGGTTCAAGCTTTGCATGTATATTCTTGTGTGTTCATTGCTTATACTTTCTTTGGGACTAATTATAGAAACCAACAATGGTATCATGGAGCCATGTTTAAGCATGAAATACATTAGGGTTAATTTGGGGAAAATTGATTGAAGCATGTTCTTGTGAAATTGTTGCTAAAGTATGCTTATATGTATGATATTGATATAATACATGATCAATTTTGAGAAAAATGCATTGGATGATTTCCCCAAAATGGTTGTCTTGGCCGAATGTGGAGGTGCTTCCACTGGTTTGGAATTTTCATGCACAAGTTTATTAGATGACTTAGCATGATTATATGTATGATATATGATGTAATACATTATCAATTTTGAGAAAAATGCATTGGATGATTTTTTCCCCAAAATTGTTGCTTGACCGAAAATGGAGGTCCTTGCACTGAATGTAATTTTCTGTTTGCAAGTTCATTAGATGACTTAAAACGTATACGGGATTTAGATAGTGATTCAATTGGATTGAAAAACAAATCGAACGCAAAATCCCTCTTGGCCGAATGCAATATGGCATGTTAAAGGACTTGATTTTTTGTTCAAATAAATGTTGGACATATGTTTTGAACAAATGATGATTAATAAATTAAATTGATGTTTTTGAAATATTGGTTTAATGAATTAATCATGGATTTACACTTTATAATTGAATCTTAAAATTTGGAATATTAAAATTTAATTAATGGGCTTGATTGTATAATTGGGCTTGTATTATTATATTTGGGCATAATGGGCTTGGTTGGGCCAAGTAGATTTGGGCCTAAGGATTGGATCCAATTTGGGCTTAAATCACTCCATTAAGTCAAATATAGTAAAATGGGCTTTAATGTTTAATTGGGCCTTATGGGCTTGAAATTGATTTTATGGCATTTAAGGGTGATTCCTTGTTTGGGCTTGGTAATTGGGTTTGACCCACATTGACCAAAGCCCAAGCCTTGATAAATCAATTGAAAGCCCATCGGACTTTAATTAAACAAACATTGGATGTTGGTTGGGCTTGGAGACCCAATTAGAATTAGATTTAGAATCTAAGTCTTTAAAAGCACATTAAAAGTGTAAACATTTAATTTGAATAAATAAATTGAATTAGTATTGAATACGACTTAATTGGATTTACGGGTAGTTCATATAATTCGTGAATTCGTACCTTATGTACTTATTCTCAAACGAGTTGGACTCGCGCAAAATCAAACCATTGTTTGAACATTGGATGATCACTTAAACAAAGACTAATTAATTGGATTTGATTGGTTGTATAGCATGTCTTGATTGATATATATGTATGTGATGAATGAATAGTGTATATCGGATGGATATTAGAAGGGAAAGGGTAATTTTAGAAATTATTGTAAATTTAGAATTTATAAATTGGACCTGCGTGTCCAGCCTTATCTCTTTTATCTCTTTGTATTCTCTTCTCACCTAATTCCCCTCAATGTAAATGAGGTTTCTCTTATTGTATTATGTAATTGGGTAGAAGTAGAATATTGCTAGCGGGGAGAAAAAGGGAGTGATTTGTTCTAGGAACAAGTTGTTTTACATATCCATCCGTATATCACTATTAATTTACTTTAAGCACTTTATGATGTTTTAGAAGCATGCTTAAGGGTGTATGATGATGAGACCTAACAAAGATAATAAATTGGTTGCCAATTACGCAAAAATCCCTCAATTATATTAAGCGATTATCCTTCCATCGAATGATTCTTGTTCAAGATCCAAAATTGGCATTGGTTTGTTGGCCAAAGTCAAGACCTTTGTCAATTGAGGATGTGCTTGAATCATGAGAGTTTTGTTCCACATCGGTGTCTTGTCCAAGTTGTGATTTTTTGGCCAAAGTCAAGATCACTTCTTGTCCAACGACATTGATTACGAAACTTTCCTTGTCAATGGGTCCCGCTTAACCGGAATCATTAGGTTTGTTGTGCCAAAGCCAAGGCCTAGATGATTCGGAGGATATGGTTAGGAAAATGTATTAGATACATTGGCATAAGTAAATATACATATGTTTTGGACTTGGATGTCCACCTAACCGGATCTAGGAATTGGATGGGATCCAATTGATCTTTGAGATCTACCTAGTTAAATAGCATACAGCTTGTTGGCCAAAGTCAAGGTTGTGTGTTATTTAACGGGATCCTAGCCCACTAGGAAATAAGATTTCCCGAGTTCTCAACAGAGGGTTAGAGACTTGATGAAAATAGTGGGAGGCTAGTATTGAATTTGCAATTTCATTCAGATACTTAGCCTTACGCGTCTTCAAAAATTATTTCGTTTATTAATTAAAATTAGTTGGACTAATTCATTGTTATTTTTTCTTGTAACAGTTTGACTGTACCCATTTTATCGTTAACTAGATAGTTGGACTATCGTAGTTGAGATGGCAAGCAAGGTAAATGTCCGAGACATCATCATGGGTGACAATGTCTTTAAGGCACAAACTTCGCTGATTGGGAAATGAACATGAGGATAGTCCTTGGGGCTGAGAGGATGTTGTACACTATACAGACACCTCTCCCGCCTAAGCCCACTGACCCACTTGAGCTGGAGTTATGGAAAACTCACAGCAATGATTGTGACACAGCTCAGGCTATTATGTTAGCTTCGATGACTCAGCACTTTCGTCGCCAAAATAGGGACTTGGATCCTTATAATATGATGGCTAGACTGCGAGATCTCCACCGCTCCAATAAGCAGATGGAGAGATACGAGTTGGTGAAGAAACTCTTCCGCGCCCGAATGACTGAAGGCGCATCAGTTGAGGCCCACGGGGCTCAAATGATCACCGATATTGATGAGTTGGCCAATATGGGAATAGTCTTGGAGGCTGAGCTGACCGTAGATTTGATCTTACAGTCACTTCCTGATTCTTGGAAACAAATCATAATCAACTACAAGTTGATGGAGACGGATGACTCTCTTGGAGAGCTGTTATCCATCTTGAAGGAGTCTGAAAAAGAACTCCTTAAAGGGGGCAAGCGCGAGGCGCACTATGCATCGACCTCTCAGAGGCCAAGGGCTGGGCCCAAAGTAACTGGAGGGGTGAGGAAGAAGAAACATATGAACAAGGGTAAAGGCAAGTCGACAAAAGCTTATGGGAAGCCAAGGACAAGTCTCAAGATGTCTGCCTCAACTGCGGCAAGAAAGGTCACTGGAAACGTGACTGCCGAATGAGCAAGGGATACAGGGAGGATATCAAGGCAGGCAAGGCACTAGCCTCTGGTATGTTTGTTATTGAGATAAATATGACCACTTCTAGTTTTAAAAATTGGATTTTTGATTCTGGTTGTGCTGCTCATATATGTACTGATTTGCAGGATCTGCAGAATAGCAGGATGCTGGCATCAGGGGAGGTTGATCTACGAGTCGGAAACGGAACTCCAGTTGCTGTTTTGGCTGTAGGGACTTTTGTTTTGAATTGCCCTCGGGGCATTTACTTAAACTTTTGAACTACTATTATATACCTAGTTTGACTAGGAATATCATATCTGTATCTTTGTTAACCCAGCATGGGTACACTTTTGTTTTTAGAAACACTGGGTGTTATTTATATAAAGATGATGCAGAAATTTGCACTGCCGTTGCAAATAATGGCCTTTATATTTTGAATATAAATGAATCTCCTAAACATAAAATAACAAACAAAAGGCTCAAAAGGAGTAATCTAAAAGATGAAGCTTACATGTGGCATTGTCGTCTAGGACACATTAACAAGACTCGCATATCCACTCTTTCAAAGAGTGGGTACTTGGACGGATTTGATCCTAATTCATATGATGTCTGCGAATCTTGTCTTTTAGGCAAAATGCCTAAATCACCTTTTAGTGGTAAAGGTGAACGTGCCACAGAACTGTTAGCCCTCGTTCATAGCGACGTATGTGGGCCCATGTCTAGCCAGGCTAGAGGTGGATATCATTACTTCGTAACCTTTACGGATGATGCATCTCGTTATGGTTATGTGTATCTAATGAGACACAAGTCGGAAACTTTTGAGAAATTCAAAGAGTTTCGACACGAAGTAGAAAAACAAACAGGCAAGAGTATTAAGAGATTGCGGTCGGACCATGGTGGCGAATACTTAAGTTATGAGTTTCAAGATTACTTGAAAGAAAAGGTATTCTTTCACAGTGGACTCCTCCTGGAACACCGCAATTAAAAGTGTGTGTCTGAACGGAGAAACTGTACCTTGTTAGACATGGTAAGGTCGATGATGAGTCGGACTGAGCTACCAATATCCTTCTGGGGATACACATTAAACAGTGCAGTACTTATATTGAATAAGGTTCCGTCAAAGTCTGTTGAACAGACTCCATATGAGATATGGACAGGAAGGAAACCAGGTTTCTCTTTCCTGAAGATTTGGGGATGCTGGGCATATGTTAAACGTTTGGAAGGTACCAAATTAGAACCCAAATCAGATAAATGCCTTTTCGTGGGATATCCTAGGGAAACCAAAGGATATTACTTCTATCACCCACAAGAGAACAAAGTATTTGTTGCTCTACTTACATTTTTCCTTGAGAAGGAATTCCTAGATGCAGTGGTAAGTGGGAGGAAAGTGGAGCTCGATGAAAATCGTAGTGATACTGTTCCTGGCAATGAATCAACGACGGAACATAAACAGACCATCCGGATGAGTCTGTACCACAATCTTCATATACACAAGGACCGCGTAGGTCGGAGAGAGTCAGGACAGTACCTGAGAGGTATGGGTTCCTGATCTCGCCTCATGTAGATATTAATCTTATTGAGGATAATGAATCGGCTACGTATGAGGAAGTGATACAGAATATTGATTCCGCTTTATGGCAAGAAGCCATGAAGTCCGAGATGAATTCCATGTATGCCAACCAATTTTGGACACTGGTTGATGCACCAGAAGGCGTAAAGCCTATTGGATGCAGATGGATCTTCAAGAAGAAGACCGACATGGATGGCAACGTGAAAACGTACAAAGCTAGGCTTGTAGCAAAAGGGTATCGTCAGCAATATGGTATTGATTATGACGAAACTTTCTCACCCGTTGCCATGATTAAATCCATTCGGATAATGCTTGCAATAGCTGCAAATTTCGATTACGAGATATGGCAAATGGACGTTAAAACCGCTTTCCTTAACGGAAACCTTTTGGAGGATGTTTATATGCAACAGCCTGACGGTTTTATCGTACCTAGACTTGCAAACAAGGTTTGTAAGTAAATCGATCCCTTTATGGATTGAAGCAAGCATCGCGGTCATGGAATCAGCGTTTTGATGAGATCATAAAGAATATGATTTCGTACAAAACGCTGATGACCCTTGTGTATACAAGAAGGTTAGTGGGAGAGCACTGACTTTTATTGTCCTTTATGTCGACGACGTATTGCTTATAGGCAATGACATTCCCATGCTAACGTCGGTGAAAGCTTGGCTTTCATTAAAATTCTCCATGAAAGATCTGGGAGAAGCAGCCTTTATTCTGGGAATAAAGATCACCAGAGATAGATCTAGAAAGCTGCTTGGACTATCCCAGAGTACATATATTGACAAAGTGTTGAAGCGATTCAACATGGATCAATCCAAGAGGGGATTGATGCCAATGTCACGTGGTATCCTTCTGTCTAAGGACATGTGTCCTAAGACTAAAGAAGAGAGAGATAACATGAGTCGGATACCGTTCGCCTCGGCAGTCGGATCGATCATGTATGCCATGATATGTACGCGACCTGATGTGTCATATGCTCTGAGCATGTGCAGTCGCTTTCAGGCCGATCCAGGTGAAGGTCACTGGATGGAAGTTAAGAATATCCTTAAGTATCTTAGACGAACTAAGGATGCTTTCTTAATTTATGGAGGTGGAGAACTTGAGGTGTCTGGGTACACCGATGCAAGTTTCCAAACCGACAAGGACGACTTCAAGTCGCAATCAGGGTACATTTTTTGTTTGAATAACGGAGCAGTGAGCTGGAAATCTTCCAAGCAAGATAATGTTGCCGATTCAACAACAGAAGCGGAGTATATTGCTGCGTCAGAAGCAGCAAAGGAGGCAGTTTGGATCCGAAAATTCCCAATCGGATTAGGAGTAGTTCCGTTAGTAGCTGAGCCCGTACCATTGTATTGTGACAATAACGGGGCTATAGCACAAGCTAAGGAACCAAGGTCTCATCAACGACCAAGCATGTTCTTCGGCGTTACCATCTGATTCGGGAGATTATACATCGTGGCGATGTAAAAGTCGAGAAGGTCGCATCGGATGACAACATTGCAGATCCGCTGACGAAGGCTGTTCTTCAGCATGTGTTTGAACGACATACCCATAGTTCAGGTATTAGATGCTTGAGTGACTGCTATAGGCCAAGTGGGAGATTGTTAGACATTATGACCCATAGCGTCACTGTTTTGTAATGATATTGTATTATTGCAAAATCAACTATGTGATAATGAAATTGCCTTTTGCCATTTTGTAAAATTATTTACTTTGATATATTAATGGCAAAAGTCCATATGATTAGTTCCGTATTGAGATGAGATGAGACAATATCAATATAAAAGGTTTAATCATTAAATATCCCTAGTCGGAGTATTATCGAGATCGGACATCGATAATACGGAATAGACTAGTATTGCACTTGTGCGAGTTGTGATGGCACAACGGCATAGTTCTCATATATTTAAGTATTGGATACTTATGCAAGTGCGATAGGAGGTTGTGTTTTACCGATGGTACGGAAAACAGATTCGCTCTGGACAGAACCCCGCGGAATCCCATTGGTAGTATGTCTGCGTGTCTATGGGAGGCCGCATCAGGTAGGTGTATATGGTCTTACCTGAGACTTGCATCGCTAGTACTTGCGACAATCGGTAACTTTGGTTTTTGTGGTTCGGGGCTCGGGCTTTAACCGGTTCTGTGTACACCTCTTCTGGGTTTATCGAGAATCGTAGTGTACTGGATGTGATGTCAAGATGGAATTATCACTTCAGACATATAGAGATGATGATCACGCTGGATACAGAACTAGTACTCTATAAAGGTTGCAACCGTCGGAACAATATGACCAGGTCAGGATTGTCCGATTTAAAGAGACTAGTTGTTTGATGTCCGATATATGTTTCGTACGGGGCAGACACATTTCCAGCCCCAGGCCTAACATGTGATCGTCCGATACTGGATCAATGTACGCGATACTACGATATACTACGCTTGATAAAGATCTAATATTCAAATAAGAATATTTCTGGAGAATTGGGTAGGCATGGCGCTTTGCTAGAAGCCAACCTTGTCTTGTAAATCGGTAAAAACGTAGTACGAGGTACGTACGTGTTCGGATTATCCGACGACCGTATTTACTGCCAACATATCCGGAGATCTCTTTGGTCGCTTCCTGAAGATTCACCTATGATGTTTGATTCGAACTTTATTAATCTTGGATTAATTGCGGAGAAACTTTATCTTGGATAAAATACCTTATTAGGAGAGAGAACGATTAATTTGGAATTAATCGATAAAATAATATATTCGATATATTAAACGAAATTAGATTTCGACGCGGAATTAAAATCAGATTTTAATTCGGGCAAATGAATTAATTTAGAATTAATTCGTTAGCGATCTGAATAGTAATTCCGCTAGGCGTAATTATTTAATTCTCGTCGCAACGGAAATTCGTTAATTCGGAATTAGCGAAATTAAGCCCGAAAGTGTTTGCGGACACATTCGTATTTTGAAACGAGTGGGACCCGCAAATCACATCGCGAAGTCTCATCACTTGACACGACTAGTGGATGGATGTATCTAGTCACCTTTATGGGATGATACATTGTCACTATTCTCTATGTAAGTTGATAAAACCATTTAATAGATTTTTTGGTGGGAAAAACCTTTCACGGTTTTTGAAGGGTTTCTTAATAAAAATTCATTTTGGAAAATGAGATATCATCATTGCCTTTTCTTTTTCTTTCTCACGTTTTTGAAACAAATAAAAGAGATTAGAAAATTGAAAAAGGCACATTTCCTCTTCTTCTCCTTGCTCACGCCGTGAGCTTCAAACAAGGGCAGAAAAATTGTTTTTTCATTCTCCATTTTTGCTAGCACAAGGAAGGATCAAAGGAGGTGATAGGGAAACAACCTTGGAGCTTGGAATACTAGAAGACTTGAAGCTTCTCTCACTCTTGCTCTTGGCCGAAAGTTACAACCTTGAAGACTCAAGGATTCTCTTCATCAATTTCGTCACAAGCTTTGTAAGTATGATTCCGCCATGCTTCAAGCTTTGCATGTATATTCTTGTGTGTTTCATTGCTTATACTTTCTTTGGGACTAATTATAGAAACCAACACTTATTACTCCAAGAACTTTATTATAAGTATAAATCATTCCATATCTATTTATACTAAACAACGAATAATAAAGAAATGAAATTTGTTTATTATTTAATGAAACTATTGTTGGTTTCTATAATTAGTCCCAAAGAAAGATTAAGCCATAGAAATACAAATAACATACATGCAAAGCTAGAAACATGGCGGAATCATACTTACTAAGCTTTGTGGCGAAAATGGTGAAGACAATCCTTGAGTCTTCAAGGTGGAAGTTTCGGCCAAGATGAAGAGGAAGAGAAGCTTCAAGTCTTCAAGTGTTCCAAGCTCCAAGGTTGTTTCCTTATCACCTCTTTTGATCCTTCAATGTGCTAGCAAAATGGAGAAATGAAAATGATTTTTCTGCCTTTGGTTTGAAGCTCACGACGTGAGCAAGGAGAAGGAGAAGAGTGTTAGACTTTTCAATTTTGGTTCTCTTTCTTTTGTTACCAAAACCGTGAGTTGCCAAAATGAAAAGCAATGATGAGATATCAAATACCAAAATAAGTTTTAATTAAAAAACACTTCAAAAACCGTGAAAGGTTTTCCCTCCAAAAAAAATTCATCAAATGCCATCATTATCTCACATTGAGAATAGAGACAATGTATCATCCCATAAAGGTGACTAGATACATCCATCATCTATTCGTGTCAAGTAATGAGATATCGCGATGTGATTTGCGGATTCCACCAGTTTCAAAATACGAATGTGTCCGCAAACACTTTCGGGCTCAATTCGCTAATTCCTAATTAACAAATTTCCGTCGCGACGAGAATTAAATAATTACGCCTAGCGAAATTATTATTCAGATCGCTAACGAATTAATTCTAAATTAATTCGTTTGCCCGAATTAAAATCCGATTTTAATTCCACGTCGAAATCTAATTTCGTTTAATAATATATCGAATATATTATTTTATCGATTAATTCCAAATTAATCGATCTCTCTCTCTTTCCTAATAAGGCATTTTATCCAAGATAAAGTTTCTCCGTAATTAATCCAAGATTAATAAAGTTCGAATCAAACATCATAGGTGAATCTTCAGGAAGCGACCCAAGAGATCTCCGGATATGTTGGCAGTAAATACGGTCGTTGGATAATCCAAACACGTACGTACCTCGTACTACGTTTTTACCGATTTACAAGACAAGGTTGGCTTCTAGCAAAGCGCCATGCCTACCCAATTCTCCAGAAATATTCTTACTGGAATATTAGATCTTTATCAAGTGTAGTATACCGTAGTATCGCGTACATCAATCCAGTATCGGACGATCACATGTTAGGCCTGGGGCTGGAAATGTGTCTGCCCCGTACGAAACATATATCGGATATCAAACACTAGTCTCTTTAAATCGGACAATCCTGACCTGGTCATATTGTCCCGACGGTTGCAAACTTTTATAGAGTACTAGTTCTGTATCCTGCGTGATCATCATCTCCACATGTCTGAAGTGATACTTCCATCTTGACATCACATCCAGTACACTACGATTCTTGATAAACCCAGAAGAGGCGTACACAGAACCGGTTAAAGCCCCGAACCACCACAACCAAAGTTTATCGATTGTCGCAAGTACTAGCGATGCAAGTCTCTGGTTAAGACCATATACACCTACCCTGATGCGGCCTCCCATAGACACGCAGACATACTACCAATGGGATTCCACGGGGTCTGTCCAGAGCGAAGCTGTTTTCGTACCATCGGTAAAACACAACCTCCTATCGCACTTGCATAAGTATCCAATACTTAAATATATGAGAACTATGCCGTTGTGCCATCACAACTCTCACAAGTGCAATACTAGTCTATTCCGCATTATCGATGTCCGATCTCGATAATATACTCCGACTAGGGATATTTAATGATTAGACCTTTTATATTGATACTGTCTCATATCATCTCAATACGGAACTAATCATATGGACTTTTGCCATTAATATATCAAAGTAAATAATTTTACAAAATGGGAAAAGGCAATTTCATTATCACATAGTTAATTTTGTACAATAATACATATCATTTACAAAACAGTGACGCTATGGGTCATAATGTCTAACAATCTCCCACTTAGTCTATAGCCATTCACTCAAGCATCTAATACCTGAACTATGTATATGTCGTTCAAACACTTGCTGAAGAACAGCCTTCGTCAGCGGATCTGCATGTTGTCATCTGATGCGACCTTCTCGACTTTTACATCGCCACGATGTATAATCTCCCGAATCAGATGGTAACGCCGAAGAACATGCTTGGATCGTTGATGAGACCTTGGTTCCTTAGCTTGTGCTATAGCCCCGTTATTGTCACAATACAATGGCACGGGCTCAACAGCTAACGGAAGTACTCCTAATCCGATTAGGAATTTTCGGATCCAAACTGCCTCCTTTGCTGCTTCCGATGCAGCTAACAGTATCTTGCTTGGAAGATTTCCAGCTCACTGCTCCGTTATTCAAACAAAAAATGTACCCTGATTGCGACTTGAAGTCGTCCTTGTCGGTTTGGAAACTTGCATGCAGTGTACCCAGACACCTCAAGTTCTCCACCTCCTAAATATAAGAAAGCATCCTTAGTTCGTCTAAGATACTTAAGGATATTCTTAACAGCCATCCAGTGACCTTCACCTGGATCGGCCTGATAGCGACTGCACATGATCAATCATATGATACATCAGGTCGATCCGACTCATGTTATCTCTCTCTTCTTTACATATCATGGCATACATGATCGATCCGACTGCCGAGGCGAACGGTATCCAACTCATGTTATCTCTCTCTTCTTTAGTTTTAGGACACATGTCCTTAGACAGAAGAATACCACGTGACATTGGCATCAATCCTTCTTGGATTGATCCATGTTGAATCGCTTCAACACACTTTGTCAATATATGTACTCTGGGAGAGTCCAAGCAGCTTTCTAGATCTATCCCGGTAGATCTTTATTCCTAGAATAAAGGCTGCTTCTCCCAGATCTTTCATGGAGATTTTAATGAAAGCCAAGCTTTCACCGACGTTAGCATGGGAATGTCATTGCCTATAAGCATACGTCGTCGACATAAAGGACAAAAAAGTCAGTGCTCTCCCACTAACCTTCTTGTATACACAAGGGTCATCATCGTTTTGTACGAATCATATTCTTTTATGATCTCATCAAAACGCTGATTCTCCATGACCGTGATGCTTGCTTCAATCCATAAATGGATCGATTTAACTTACAAACCTTGTTTGCAAGTCTAGGTACGATAAAACCGTCAGGTTGTTGCATATAAACATCCTCCAAAAGGTTCCGTTAAGGAAAGCGGTTTTAAACGTCCATCTGCCATATCTCGTAATCGAAATATGCAGCTATTGCAAGCATTATCTGAATGGATTTAATCATGGCAACGGGTGAGAAAGTTTCGTCATAATCAATACCATATTGTTGATGATACCCCTTTGCTACAAGCCTAGCTTTGTACGTTTGCACGTTGCCATCCATGTCGGTCTTCTTCTTCTTGAAGATCCTCTGCATCCAATAGGCTTTACGCCCTTCTGGTGCATCAACCAGTGTCCAAACTTGGTTGGCATACATGGAATCCATCTCGGACTTCATGGCATCTTGCCATAAAGCGGAATCAATATTCTGTATTGCTTCCTCATACGTAGTCGGTTCATTATCCTCAAAAGATTAATATCTACATGAGGCGAGCAGAAACCCACCCTCTCAGGTACCTTCCTGACTCTCTCCGACCTACGCGGTCCTTTGTATATGAAGATTGTGGTACAAGACTCATCCTGGATGGTCTGTTTTATGTTCCGTCGTTGATTCATTGCCAGGAAACAGAACAGTTATCACTACGATTTTTCATCGAGCTCCACTTTCCTCCACTTACCACTGCATCTAGGAATTCCTTCTCAAGGAAAAATGCATGTAGAGCTGTAAGAGTTCAATTAAAGTCCCAAGGATCATAAATCATGCACAAAAACCGCATATAAACACATCAAAGGAGTAAGGCGGAAACATAACTCACATTGAACGGTTTTGATGAAATGAAGAACATGCGTTTTTAAGCTCCCTCCAAGCTCGGCAATGGCTTCTGGAACTGCAGTGAACGCACGGTGGTGACTGGTTCAGCTTCCTCCATGTTCGGCCATTGATGAGCACCATTGAAGCTCAAAGCTTCAAGCTTTCCAAGCTCATGAAGACACTTCCCTATCACCTATGTATAACTCAAGGTGTGCTAGCACTTGTTCATCTTCATCCATTTTGCTTCTCAATTTTCGGTGAAACCAGAAAAATAAGAAGAAATCGCACCATGCGTGAAGGAGATGAAGAAGAAAAAGAGTGAAGAGAGAAACCGTACATGTTTGCATGTAAGAGAGAGAGGACCGAATGTGTGTGTAAAAGGAAAAGAAAAGTAATATATATTTATTCATTTATCTTCCAAAAAAATAAACATAATATATATAATTCCAAACCTTTTCATATTCCATCACTTTTACTTTTAACTTTAAGTCATATCACGTCACTTTTCACATCACATCTATTCACTTTAATAAAGTGACATATTGTCAAGTCACATCACTCAAAGTGACAATTGATTTGACGATTGACGCGACTAGCGATTTGACGCTTGATGTGACTTGCGTGCCGCGCTCGAATTCGAAATGCGAATGCGCTCGCAATCACTCTCGGGCTCGGGTTCGCTAATTCCAAATTAACGTTTTCCGTCGCGTCGTAATTAAGTGATTACGCCTAGTGAATTCACTATTCACGTCGCTAACGAATTAATTCTAAATTATTCGTTCGCCCGAATTAAAATCTAATTTTATTCCGCGTCGAAATCTAATTTCTAATAATATATTGAATATATTATTTTATCGATTAATTCCAAATTAATCGTTCTCTCTCTTTAACGATATTTTATCCGAGATAAAATATCTTCGTAATTAATCCCAGATTCATTCTCTCTCTCAACGAATTAATCCCAGATTAATTCTATCTCTCTCTTCTAATTAATCCCAGATTAATCAAAGTGCGAGTCATACGTCATCGGTGAATCTTCAGGAAGCGACCCATGAGATCTCCGGATATGTTGGCAGTAAATACGATCGTCGGACTGTCCGAACACGTAAGTACCTCGTACTACGTTTATATCGATTTACAAGACAAGGTTGGCTTCTAGCAAAGCGCCATGCCTACCCAATTCTCCAGAAATATTCTTACAGGAATATATAGATCTGTATCAAGCGTAGTATACCGTAGTATTGTGTATATTGGCCCAGTATCGGATAATCATGTGCTAGGCCTGGGGCTGGATAAGTGTCTGCCCCGTACGAAGCACATGTCGGATGTCTGGTAACTAGTCTCTATAATCGGATATATATGAACTTGTCATAATATCCCGATGGCCGCGCAGCACTTAAGAGCACTAATACCGTATCCTGCGTGACATCATCTCCAATATGACTGAAGTGATACTTCCGTCTTGACATCACACCCAATACTCTACGACTCTCTGATAACCCAGAAGTGGTGTACTCAGAACCCGTTTAAAGTCCCCTACCACCAAAACCAAAGTTTATCGATTATCGTAAGTATTAGCGATGCAAGTCTCAGGTTAAGACTATACACACCTACCTTGATTTCGGCCTCCCATAGACACATAGTCATAATACCAATGGGATTCCGAGGGGTCTATCCAGAGCGAAGCTGTTTCCCGTACCGTCGGTGAAACACGACCTCCTATCGCACTTGCATAAGTATCCAATACTTATATATATGAGAACTATGCCGTTGTGCCCTCACAAACGCGCACAAGTGCAATACTAGCCTATTCCGCATTATCGATGTCCAGTCTCGATAATACTACGGCTAGGGATATTTAATGATTAAACCTTCGGGGACTGATACTGTCTCATATCATTCTCAGTCCAGGTACTAATCATAGGGACCTCTCATTTATTTATATCTATGGTGATCTATCACAAATGATGAGATTGCAATTTCCTTCCTTGTCACATAGTTAATTTGCTACAACAACACAATGATTGTGCAAATAGTGACGCTATGGGTCATTTTGTCCAACAATCTCCCACTTGGCACATAGCCAGTCACTCAAGTGTCCCACCTGAACTATGTACGGTTCGCTCAAATTGCTGAGGAAAGTTTTTCGTCAGCGAATTTGTCTGATTATCGTTTGACGCGATTTACACGATCATCACATCGCCACGATGTATGATCCGAACGATCATAGATGATATAGAAGTATATATCTGGATCGTCGATGAGACCTTTAATTCCTTAGCTTGTGCTGACGCCTAGCTCAGCTGCTAAAAAACTATATCTAATCTAATTAGATTTATTTTTCGATCCAAATGGCTTCTATTGCTGCCTCAGCTGCAGCAATAATCCGCATTTGTTGTTTCTTCGTTCTTCGGCAGCAGTTATCTTGCTCGGAATATTTCCAGCACACTGTCCCGTTATTCAAACTTTATAGTACCGTAGTATTTAATTCTTCGGAAACTTGCAGTAGTGATCCCAGTCACTTCAAGTTCTCCTTCTCCATAGTTTAAGACAACATCTTTAGTTCTCTAAGATACTAACAGATGTCCTTAAATTCAATCCAGTGACTATCACTTGGATTGACCTGATTGTGACTCCATATGCTCGAAGCGTATGAGACACCAATACAAGTACATTTTAAATGTACAATTTCCCAGAGAGTGTTAACAACTCCAAATCTATCCCAGTAGATCTTTATTCCTTGAATAAAGGTTGTTACTCCCCAGAATTCTACGGAGAATTTCTATTGAAAGAATATCCATGAAAGCCAAGCTTTCACCAATTGTTTTATGGGAATTTCATTGTCAGTGCCCTCTCCCACTAACCTCCTTATATACACAAGAATTATTTCGTTTTGAGTTAAATCATAAACCATTATGATTATTTCAAAACGTCAGTTCCAAGAACCCTATGCTTGCTTCAATCCAAACATGGATTGAATAATCCGCAAACCTTGTTTGTCGGTTATACAAATCGTCAGAATGTTATAAACATTCTCCAAAAGGTTTCCTTTTCAGGAAAGCGATTTTGATTTGTAACTGACACATTTCATAAATGACATATACAGTTATCAACAAGCATCTTCAAAATGGATTTACCATGGCAACAGGTAAAAGGTTGAACCGTTATTAACACAATGTTGATAACGATACCTTTCCGTCAAAAGCCTAGCTTTGTACGTTGGTGTGTTGCCATCCATGTATGTCTTCCTTGAAGACGTATAAAGTACCAATAGGCACAATGCTTTGTGGTACTGCAACTAGTATCCATAATAGTCGTTATACATGGAATCCATTTCGGACTCATGGCACTTTGCCATAACAGGGAGTCGATACCTCGTATCACTTCCTAAAACGTAGTCGGTGGATATACCTTCATAAGATTGACATCTTAATGAGGTTAGATCAGAAACCCATACCCTAGGTTGTTTTCTGACTCTATCCGATCTACCCGATTTCTTGTGTATTTGAAGATTAATGGTACAGATTCATCATAGATGAATTGTTTGTGTTCCATTAAGGACTTCGTGCTTTGAATAGTATTACTCCGATTTTCATCGAGTATCACTATCCTCCCTCACTGACCACTGCATATCGGTATTCCTCTCAGGAAAACCGCATGGTGAGCAACAATCACATTGTTCTCATGTGGGATTTATAAGTACTATACTTATGGTTTCCCTTAGGATAACCTATATTGGCACTTATCCAATTTGGGTCCTTAGTTTGGTATCATCCAAACGTTATGCCTGGCATACCCAAATTATCAGGAATGAGAAACCTCGTTCTTTCCTGTTCATATCCTATATGATATCTGTCAAACAGATTATATGAAACCTTATTCTAAATAAGTTTTGCACTGTTAATACATATCCTGTTGAAGGAAACAGTAGCTCAGAGCGACTCGCGAAAAACCTAATCATGTCCAACAAAACTTGGTTTTTTAGTTCTGACACACCCGTCTATTGACGTGTCTCGGGAGGAGTCCTCATATGAAAGAATATCGTACTCTTTCATGTACGTATGAAACTTACTGCTTAAGTATTTACCAATACGGTCTTACCGTAGCGGCATAATACTACAGCCGATCTGTTTGTATACTTCGTGTCGAAACTCAAAGTTTCGTATTTGTGTTCTTCAAAAGAAACATAACCATAACGTGATGCCACATTCGTTAAGGTCACGAAATATTCATGTACACATCTAGCCAAGCTAGATATAGGCCCACTTACTTCACCATGAATAGGGTTTACAGATCGGTGGCCTTTACACTATTACCTAGTAAATTATTTTAGGTACTTTACCTAGTAAACTAGATTCGTAGACCTTATTTGAATAGTCAAATCAGTCCTGGTACCCACTCTTCAAAAGTGTGGATATACGAGTCTTGTTTAATTGTGTCCCAGACAACAAATGCCACAAATAAGTCTCTATTGATCAAATCAATATGAGCTTATTTATTTGTCATTTTATATGTTTGAGATTTTATTTATATTCAAAATAAAAATCTGTTATTCACATCTAATGTGTTTATCTCGGTTTAAAGTCAGTATCCAACTCATAGCGGATTCTGAACATCAAACACATATTTTATGTACCACACTAAGTATTTAAAATCTAATTTCAATACTAGTTGTGAACATAACTAAGACAAACATTTTTAAAGTTAGAGCCTCGCCCTTTCTTTAATTCCTTCGTGTCTTCCATATCCAAATGGTTGTCACTTTGGGATATGTCAATTATCCTTTTCAATATTTTAGGAACCTTAGGCCAAGCCTTGGGTTTTTTAGAATATTGAAAGGAATGTGCACCTTGTGCTACATGCCCAATTGCAAACTTTGACTTTTCTCCACTAGAATAGTCAATTAATTCTCCAAGAATTATTAATTGCAATTTTAATACTTTTAAATCTAAAGATAGATTTATTATAAGTATATTAATTAAGCATTAAAGTCATCATCACATAAATCTTCCAAAGATTTTATGCTCTACTATTTGCTTAATTTTGGGCGTAATGTATAATAAGTTATTTTATCAAATAAAGTAACCTATTATTTATTCCCAATTTGAAAATTAAATCATTTAAAATATTTTAATCCCAGATTATATTTTAAATATCCAACTTTTCAATTTCTTATCTTGATTACAATAGTCCAACTATTTAATCAACGATTAGTGGTACTATATATTATAATGATTATAATAGTCCAACTATATAATCAAATATATCCAAATTAATTAACCTCAATTACATTGATTACTATAATCCAATTATAAAATCAACTGTAAACTGAAATTAATTAATTCAAATATATTGATTAATATAATCCAATTATATATAATCAAGTATAATACAGTCCAACTGTTTATTAAACACAATTTAAATATTAGTCCAACTAACATTTAATATTACGACGAAATAATTTAAATGAGCGCGTATGGCGAGTAATTGAACGAATGTTGCAAATTCAATACTTGCCTCCCACTATTTTTCGTCGAGCCTCTAACCCTCTGTCGAGTACTCGGGAAACCGTGTTTCCTAGTGGGCTAGGATCCCGTTAAAGTATCATACAATCCTGACTTTGGTCAATAAAAAAATTGTATGATAATTAACAAGGTAGATGTCGAAGATCAATTGGATCCCATCCAACTCCTAGATCCAGTAGGTGGACATCCAAGTCCGAAACATATATCTAATATATGCCTATATATCGAATATATACCCTACCCGTTTCCTCTGAATCAACTAGGCCTTGGCTTTGGCCAAAAACAAACCTAGTGATCCCAGTCAAGCGTGGACCCATTGACAGGGAAGCTTCGTAATCAAATGTCTATGGACAAGAAGTGGTCTTGACTTTGGTCAAAAACAAACCACAACTTGGACACGACACCGATATATAACAAAGCCTCGTGATTAAAGCACATCTTTGACTGACAAGGGCTTGACTTTGGTCAAAAACAACCCCTGACAATCTCCGATCTTGAGCAAGAATCACTCAATGGAAGGAAATGATGCTTGATATTTAACGAGGGTTTTTCGCGTGCAAATTGGCTACCAATTTAATTATCTTTGTTAAGGTCTCATCATCATACACCCTTAAGCATGCATTCTAAACACATAATAAAGCGAGTATGGAATAAAATAATAATGATATGCGGATGGATATTTTACATTGATCCTAGATCAAATCTCTCACTTTCTCTCTCCCGCTAGCACTTGTATTACTTCTACCCTTACTACACTATCTCTAAAGAAACCTCTTTTACATGGAGGGGAATAGGTGAGAAGAGAATACAAAGAAATAGGAGATAAGGCTGGACACGCAGGTCCAATTTAATAAATCAAATTTATTACAATTTCCAAAATCGCCCCCACCCGACTAATATCCATCCGATATACATTATTCAAACATCATAACCATGTATTCATACAAGCATGTTATCAATCAATCAATCAAATTAATTAATCTTGATAATTAGTGATCATCCAATGTTCAAACAAAGATTTGATTTTTGTTCGAGTCAAACTCGTTTTTGCGAACACGTACTCAAAGTACGATTTCTACGAATTAAATTAAATTACATAATTAAATCCAATTTAATACGTATTTAATTCTAATTCATTATTTAATTCTAAATTAAATATTACACTTTTATTAACGAACCTTTACGACTTAAATTCCAAATTTAATCGCAACGGGTCTCAAAGCCCGATTAACATCTAATGTTTTATTTAATTAAAGTCCAATGGGCTTTTAATTAATTTCTATAGGCGTGGACTTTTGGTCAACTCGGGTCAAACCGAACAACCAAAATCCAATCCGGGAGTTACCCCATAAGCCTTTAAATTAATTTTGGCCCATTAGGCCCAATTAATATTAAGGTCCATTAAGTCATAATTGGACCTTTTGGATTCGGTTTTGGGCCTAATTGGATCCAACCAATTTTGCCTAAACCCAACTTTGTTACAACAAAGCCCAAAAGCCCAATTACAACCTAACAAGCCCAATTTCCAAAATCAAGCCCAAATTAATTAACTTATAAAATTCCAAATTTCACAATTAATTAACCTAAGTGTAATACACAATCAATTACCCAATTAACATTTCTAAAATATCAATTAGCCTAATTAATCATGCACTTTAACAACCAAATAGTGTCCAACACAAATCAATTAAAATCAAACCCAATTAACATGCTATCAAGTCTCGGCAATTAGGGGTTTTTCAATTCGATTCGGTTTCAATCCAATTGAATCCATAATCTTAATTTCCCAAATCAATTCAATTCATCCAATGAATTAAAACAAAAAAATCACAAAGAATTTCATGTTCATAAGATTCGGCCAAGCCACTTTAAAAGGGAAAAATGTTCCAAATCAGAATTCAATCCAATTGAACTTCAAAACAACATTAACCAATTGTTTTAAGTCATCCAATGATCAAACAAAACAAAATTACCAAGACATTAGGGTTCTTCCAATTTTCGGCCAAGCCTCCAATTTGGGGAAAATTGAATCCAATCCAATTTCATGAAATTGATCACACACAATCTCAATTAAACATGTTCTAAGCATACTTAAACATCCAATTCAATTAAACATGCTTAAACACATTTTACCCAATTTCAAGTTTCATTTCACAACCTAAAGAATTGGGGAAAATTGATCTAATCCAATTTTCTTGAAATTGATCATGCACAACTTCAATTCAACCTCATTCAAGCATAATGCATCAAACGATTCAATCAAATCATGCCTAAATCGAGTTTACCCAAATTAAAGTTTTGACAAAAATAAGCAAATTGGGGAAAATCAATCCAATCAATTTTTTTTCAAATTGATTACATACAACTCAAATTCAATCATATATAATCATCTCAAACAATCAATTAGACAGAATCAAGCTAAAATCAAAAAGCCCCAAATTTGCTCAAGAACCCTAATTCGGTTTTCATGCAACAATAGCTCTAGATACCATTGTAAGAGTTCAATTCAAAGTCCCAAGGATCATAAATCATGCACAAAAACCGCATATAAACACATCAAAGGAGTAAGGCGGAAACATAACTCACATTGAACGGTTTTGATGAAATGAAGAACATGCGTTTTTAAGCTCCCTCCAAGCTCGGCAATGGCTTCTGGAACTGCAGTGAACGCACGGTGGTGACTGGTTCGGCTTCCTCCATGTTCGGCCATTGATGAGCACCATTGAAGCTCAAAGCTTCAAGCTTTCCAAGCTCATGAAGACACTTCCCTATCACCTATGTATAACTCAAGGTGTGCTAGCACTTGTTCATCTTCCATTTTGCTTCTCAAATTTTCGGTAAAACCAGAAAAATAAGAGAAGAAATCGCACCATGCGTGAAGGATGAAGAAGAAAAAGGAGGGAAGAGAGAAACCGTACATGTTTGCATGTAAGAGAGAGAGGACCGAATGTGTGTGTAAAAGGAAAAGAAAAGTAATATATATTTATTCATTTATCTTCCAAAATAAATAAAACATATATATATATTCCAAACCTTTTCATATTCCATCACTTTTACTTTTAACTTTAAGTCATATCACATCACTTTTCACATCACATCTATTCACTTTAATAAAGTGACATATTGTCAAGTCACATCACTCAAAGTGACAATTGATTTGACGATTGACGCGACTAGCGATTTGACGCTTGATGTGACTTGCGTGCCGCGCTCGAATTCGAAATGCGAATGCGCTCGCAATCACACTCTCGGGCTCGGGTTCGCTAATTCCAAATTAACGAATTTTCCGTCGCGTCGTAATTAAGTGATTACGCCTAGCGAATTCACTATTCACGTCGCTAACGAATTAATTCTAAATTAATTCGTTCGCCCGAATTAAAATCTAATTTTAATTCCGCGTCGAAATCTAATTTCTAATAATATATCGAATATATTATTTTATCGATTAATTCCAAATTAATCGTTCTCTCTCTTTAACGATATTTTATCCGAGATAAAATATCTTCGTAATTAATCCCAGATTAATTCTCTCTCTCAACGAATTAATCCCAGATTAATTCTATCTCTCTCTTCTAATTAATCCCAGATTAATCAAAGTGCGAGTCATACGTCATCGGTGAATCTTCAGGAAGCGACCCATGAGATCTCCGGATATGTTGGCAGTAAATACGATCGTCGGACTGTCCGAACACGTAAGTACCTCGTACTACGTTTATATCGATTTACAAGACAAGGTTGGCTTCTAGCAAAGCGCCATGCCTACCCAATTCTCCAGAAATATTCTTACAGGAATATATAGATCTGTATCAAGCGTAGTATACCGTAGTATTGTGTATATTGGCCCAGTATCGGATAATCACGTGCTAGGCCTGGGGCTGGATAAGTGTCTGCCCCGTCGAAGCACATGTCGGATGTCTGGTAACTAGTCTCTATAATCGGATATATATGACCTTGTCATAATATCCCGATGGCGCGCAGCACTTAAGAGCACTAATACCGTATCCTGCGTGACATCATCTCCAATATGACTGAAGTGATACTTCCGTCTTGACATCACACCCAATACTCTACGACTCTCTGATAAACCCAGAAGTGGTGTACTCAGAACCCGTTTAAAGTCCCCTACCACCAAAACCAAAGTTTATCGATTATCGTAAGTATTAGCGATGCAAGTCTCAGGTTAAGACTATACACACCTACTTGATTTCGGCCTCCCATAGACACATAGTCATAATACCAATGGGATTCCGAGGGGTCTATCCAGAGCGAAGCTGTTTCCCGTACCGTCGGTGAAACACGACCTCCTATCGCACTTGCATAAGTATCCAATACTTATATATATGAGAACTATGTCGTTGTGCCCTCACAAACGCGCACAAGTGCAATACTAGCCTATTCCGCATTATCGATGTCCAGTCTCGATAATACTACGGCTAGGGATATTTAATGATTAAACCTTCGGGGACTGATACTGTCTCATATCATTCTCAGTCCAGGTACTAATCATAGGGACCTCTCTTCATTTATATATCTATGGTGATCTAATCACAAATGATGAGAGTGCAATTTCCTTGTCACATAGTTAATTTGCTACAACAACACAATGATCTGTGCAAATAGTGACGCTATGGGTCATTTTGTCCAACAAGAGCAACAAACACTTTATTCTCTTGTGGGTGATAGAAGTAATATCCTTTGGTTTCCTTAGGATATCCCACGAAAAGGCATTTATCTGATTGGGTTCTAGTTTGGTACCTTCCAAACGTTTAACATATGCCCAGCTCCCCAAATCTTCAGGAAAGAGAAACCTGGTTTCCTTCCTGTCCATTTCTCATATGGAGTCTGTTCAACAGACTTTGACGGAACCTTATTCAAAATAAGTACCGCACTGGTAATGCGTATCCCCAAAGATATTGGTAGCTCAGTCCGACTCATCATCGACCTTACCATGTCTAACAAGGTACGGTTTCTTTCTCGTTCAGACCCACACCGTTTAATTGCGGTGTTCTAGGAGTAGTCCACTGTGAAAGAATACCATTTTCTTTCAGTAATCTTGAAACTCATAACTTAAGTATTCGTCACCACGGTCCGCCGCAATGTCTTAATACTCTTCCTGTTTGTTTTTCTACTTCGTGTCGAAACTCTTTGAATTTCTCAAAAGTTTCCGACTTGTGTCTCATTAGATACACATAACCATAACGAGATGCATCATCCGTAAAGGTTACGAAGTAATGATATCCACCTCTAGCCTGGCTAGACATGGGCCCACATACGTCGCTATGAACGAGGGCTAACGGTTATGTGGCACGTTCACCTTTACCACTAAAAGGTGATTTAGGCATTTTGCCTAAAAGACAAGATTCGCAACATCATATGAATTAAGATCAAATCCGTCCAAGTACCCACTCTTCGAAAGTGTGGATATCGAGTCTGTTTATGTGTCCTAGACGACAATGCCACATATAAGCTTCATCTTTTGGATTACTCTTTTTGAGCCTTTTGTTTGTTATTTTATGTTTAGAGATCATTTTATTCAAAATATAAAGGCCATTATTTGCTACAGCAGTGCAAATTTCTGCATCATTTTTATATAAATAACACCAGTGTTTCTAAATACAAAAGTGTGTTAGACATTATGTCCCATAGCGTCACTGTTTGTAAATGATATTGTATTATTGTACAAAATTAACTATGTGATAATGAAATTGCCTTTTGCCGTTTTGTAATATTATTTACTTTGAAATATAAATGGCGAAAGTCCATATGATTAATACCGATTGAGATGATATGAGACAGTATCAATCCATAAAGGTTTAATCATTAAATATCCCTAGTCGGAGTATTATCGAGATCGGACATCGATAATGCGGAATAGACTAGTATTGCGCTTGTGCACGTTGTGAGGGCACAACGGCATAGTTCTCATATATTTAAGTATTGGATACTTATGCAAGTGCGATAGGAGATTGTGTTTTACCGATGGTACGGAAAACAGCTTCGCTCTGGATAGACCCCGCGGAATCCCATTGGTAGTATGTCTGCGTGTCTATGGGAGGCCGCATCAGGGTAGGTGTATATGGTCTTAACCTGAGACTTACATCGCTAGTACTTGCGACAATCGGTAAACTTTGGTTTTGGTGGTTGGGGACCTTAACCGGTTCTGTGTACACCTCTTCTGGTTTATTGAGAATCGTAGTGTACTGGATGTGATGTCGAGATGGAAGTATACTTCAGACATATGGAGGTGATGATCACGCAGGACACAGAACTAGTACTCTATAAAAGGTTGCAACCGTCGGGACAATATGACCAGGTCAGGATTGTCCGATTTAAAGAGACTAGTTGCTTGATGTCCGATATATGTTTCGTACGGGGCAGACACATTTCCAGTCCCAGGCCTAACATGTGATCGTCCGATACTGGATCGATGTATGCAATACTACGGTATACTACGCTTGATATAGATCTGATATTCCTATAAGATATTTCTGGAGAATTGGGTAGGCATGGCGCTTTGCTAGAAGCCAACCTTGTCTTGTGAATCGGTAAAAACGTAGTACGAGGTACGTACGTGTTCGGATTATCCGACGACCGTATTTGCTGCCAACATATCCGGAGATCTCTTGGGTCGCTTCCCGAAGATTCACCAATGACGTATGATTCAAACTCGATTAATCTTGGATTAATTACGGAGAGACTTTATCTTGGATAAAGTACTATAAATAGAGAGAGAACGATTAATTTGGAATTAATCGTAAATTATTATATTCGATATAATAATCAAAATTCGATTTCGACGCGAAATTAAAATTAGATTTTAATTCGGACAAACGAGTTAATTTTGAATTAATTCGTTAGCGACGTAAATAATAATTTCGCTAGGCGCAATCATTTATTTAAATTCGATTTAATTAACGTCGCGACGTAAGTTCGGTATTTCAGAAATATCGAACCCGAACGCGTGAGTGCACGTGGGCCCACTTTCATTTGGAAACGTGTGGGGCCCACATGACACATGTCATATTATGCATTATTTATTGTGATGCATTGCATGGAGATAGTGTACAATGCACTCAATGGTTTTGCATGGAAATTGAGTGTTTGACACTCTAAGCCATTGCATGATTTGTGTCATAAGTTTATTATTAATTTAATAATATTATGGCATAAATATAAATTGATTTTTGAAATCAAATCCCTCACTCTCCTCTCTTTCCTCTCTTTGACCGAAACTGTGAAGTTTCACAGCCCACTCCACTTTTCTGTTTTTTTTTGCAAAATTTGAAGAAATTGTGTTTTGTTTGGAACATAAATTAACACACAAGGCTAGCACCTTCAAGGGATCATACAAAGGTGTTATGGGAAACTAATTCTTCAGCTTGGAAGGATCAAAGAAAGCTTGGAGCTTCCCCACTCACCTTGGCCGAACCTTCACTGCACAAAGGAGAAATTTTCATTTCATCAACGCATTCCGCATTCCGATCTTTGTGAGTATGATTCCGCCATACTTCATCTTTTAATATATATTCATTGTTG
>SKCR01022570.1:0-46051 GCA_019454045.1 Zanthoxylum bungeanum
ATATTACACAAACATATAATAATCACTTCATCTTTTAAAAAGATATTGGAAGAAGTAACAACCTTGGATAGTTTTATAAATTTAAATTTTCTTTAATCTACTTTCACGCTATTTACTTGTTTTAATTTTTTTTTAAAGTCACCACTCAGTCAATCAATCAATCTGTTAGAAACTATTAATCATTTGGCCTGATAAAATTAATAGCTTGGGTTTTAAGTCCTCGTGGGATCGATATTTTTTATACTACTTGAACGATACGTACGCTTGCGTTATACGCGTGTGAAAACGTCGATCAAATTTTTAACGCCGTTGTCGGAGACTTATTTATCTTTCACTATTAGTTTTGAGGTTAGATATTTTTACTTGTATCTAATTTTCTTTTTACTTATTGTTTTTGTTTTCTTGTGTTTCAGGTTCTCAAACACTACATGAGACGAACCACAAGCTTTGAACTCCGACCGCTTGACCCACAGATTAAAAGAACTAACAGATAATTGAGAAGGGAAAGGCGAGAAGGCCAAGAAGCAATCATCAACATGGAACCTGAACCTTTGGAGGTTGCACCACCAATTCCTATTCGAGACAGAACCATTCTGGTGGTTGACAGCCTTATTTCCTGTATTGTACTTCCTCCCTTACCAGCAAATACGCGTGACATCAAAACATGCATTCAGATGATTCACCAGTCAGTTCAGTTTTGGGGGAATGCAACTGAAGATCCTAATGCCTACATTAGCAACTTCCTGGAAGTTTGCGACACTTTCAATTACAACCGAGGAGCTGATGAAGCTATGAGACTGTGAGTTTTTCCATATTCCTTGAAAGACATAGCAAAAGCTTGGCTACATTCACTACCAGCAGGTTCCATCACAACTTGGAACACTCAAGCCACCAAATTCCTTGCAAAGTATTTTCTACCAGCTAGAACAGCAAAATTGAGGAATGACATCACATCCTTTGTACAACTTGACTCAGAAACTTTCTACGAAGCTTGGGAAAGGTATAAAGATTTACTCCGGAAATTTCCTCACCATGAGATTCCAAAATGGCTTCAAGTCCAAATATTCTATAATGGACTTTCTGGACTGATGAGAACCACAATTGAAGCTGCTGCTGGAGAAGCTTTGATGGCAAAATGAGAAGATCAAGTCTGGGACTTAATCGAAGAAATGGCTAACAATAATTCCTTATGGCCAACAGAAAGGAGCATGATCCAAAAAATTGCAGGAATTTATGAAGTTGGAGGCAACTCAACAGTGAATACTATGTTGGAGCAGATGTGCAAAAGCCTGGAAACACTTAGCACGCAAGTTGTAAACATCGCCAGAGCCACAGGTTCACCATATGAAGGAGCACCATAGCTAAACCAACAAGAAGGGACGGTGAATTATGTCAACAATTTCAACAAGCAGGGAACAATCCATATTCCAACACCTACAATCCAATGTGGATGAATCATCCCAATTTTTCATGGAGCAATAATTCAGGGTAAAAGAACTATCTACCACATGGATTCCAGCAACAAAACAAAGGCCAAGAGTTTGAAAAAAGAACCAGAAATGAAAGAATGGATCGCAGAGATGTTCAAAAAGCAACAAGCAGCATACGATGCTATGTTTCAAAGTCAATCTGCTTCCATCAAAGCACTGGAAAATCAAATTGGACAACTGGCCAATGCTCAGAGTTAAAGACCGTCAGGAAACCTTCCAAGCAACACAGAACCAAATCCAAGGAACCGAGGGAATGCGCAATGTCAAGCCATTACCTTAAAAAGTGGTACTGAAATCAACAAAGATGTTGGAATCAAGGCAACAATTGAAGAGGTTCCTAAAGATACAGAGCAACAGATGGAGGAAAAAGAAGCAAAGGAAAAAGAAAAATTCACTCCACCTCCACCTTTTCCACAGCGTCTTCAGAAAAATAATCTGGACAAGCAGTTTTCTCGATTCATAAGGTTTTTAAGAAGCTGCACATCAACATTCCATTCACAAAAGCATTGGAAGAAATGCCCAGCTATGTCAAATTCATGAAAGATATTCTTTCATGAAAACAGAGATTGGGAGATTACGAGACAGTAGCATTAACAGAAGAATGCAACGCCATCATTCAGAGGAAACTACCCCCGAAGTTGAAAGATCCTGGCAGTTTTACAGTCCCATGCACCATTGGAGAACATTATATCGGTAAGGCTTTATGTGATTTAGGTGCAAGTGTTAACTTAATGCCTTTTTCTATTTACAGGAAATTGAAAATTGGAGAAGCAATGCCTACCTCAGTCTCTCTGCAACTTGCTGATCGAACGCTTGCATTTTCGCGAGGAGTCGTTGAAGATGTGCTGGTCAAAGTCGATAAACTCATTCTTCCAGCATATTTCATTATCCTTGATATGAAAGAAGAAAAAGATGTATCTATCATCCTTGGGAGACCATTCTTGGTGACGGTTCAAACTGTTATTGATGTACAAAAATGAAAACTAATCATGAAAGTGCAGGACCAATAAGTTACCTTCAATGTTTTCAAAGCCATGAAATTCCCTAGCGATGAAAAGGAAGAAGAATGTTTCAGAATTGATGTTGTTGATAGTATCATCCAGGATACTGATACAATTCCCCCGGACAAACTTGAAGCTTGCATCACCAACATGACTGACAGCGAGCTAGATGCTGAAATTCTGGAATGTATCAACTATCTTGACAAGCCATTCCGTTTCAAATCAACACCACCAGTTGAAAGTCTGGAACTCCTGAAGAAAGATCAAATAAAGTATTTAATTGAAGAACCACTACAGTTGGAGCTAAAGTTACTTACAAGCCATCTTAGGTATGCACTTCTTGGAAACTCTTCTGAATTACCTGTGATTATTTATTCTTCACTAACATTAGAGCAGGAAGAAAAGTTACTGAGAGTGTTACGAGAACACAAGAAAACCATTGGCTGGACTGTAGCAGACATTCAAGACATTAGTCCATCATTTTGCATGCACAAGATTCTGATGAATGATGAGTACAAACCCACAGTGAAGCATCAACGGAGACTCAATCCAATCATGAAGGAAGTCTTGAAGAAAGAAATCATCAAATGGTTGGATGTTTGCATCATCTACCCCATCTCAGACAGTAGTTGGGTGAGTCATATGCAGTGTGTGCCAAAGAAATGAGGAATTGTTGTAATCACAAATGAAAAGAACGAGCTGATTCCAACAAGAACAGTGACTGGATGGAGAGTATTCATGGACTACCGGAAGCTGAACAAAGTAACAAGGAAATACCATTTTCCGCTGTCATTCATTGACCAAATGCTGGACAGATTAGCGGGACATGAGTAATATTACTTTCTGGACCGATATTCGGGGTATAATCAGATTGCCACTGCCGTAAAAGATCAGGAGAAAACCACATTTACATGTCCGTATGGTACTTTTGATTTTCGCAGAATGCCATTTGGATTATGTAATGCCCCTGCCACATTTCAGTGTTGCATGATGGCTATCTTCTCAGACATGCTGGAGTAGAGTATGGAGGTTTTTATGGATGACTTCTCTGTGTTTGGAGACTCTTTTGACCACTGCTTGAAAAATTTGGAACAGGTGTTACAAAGGTACGAAGATACAAACCTAGTACTCAATTGGGAGAAATGCCACTTCATGGTGCAGGAAGGCATCGTCCTTGGACACCGGATCTCACAAAAGGGAATCGAGGTAGACAAAGCAAAGATTGAAACAATTGAAAAACTACCTCCACCAACATCTGTCAAAGGGATTCGGAGCTTTCTCGGACATGCAGGCTTTTACAGGAGATTTATCAAAGACTTTTCCAAGATTGCTAAACCTTTGTGCAATCTTCTAGAGAAGGTTGTGCTTTCAACTTCACCAAAGAATGCCAGGAAGCTTTTGAGATCCTAAAACAGAAGCTGATTTCTGCTCCTATCATTGTAGCACCAGATTGGACCCTTCCATTTGAGGCGATGTGCGATGCTAGTGATTTTGTTGTAGGTGCAGTTTTGGGACAACGCAAAGCAAAGATTTTACATACCATTTATTACTCCAGTAGAACTCTGAATGAAGCTCAACTCAACTACAAAACCACTGAAAAGGAGTTACTCGCAATTGTGTTTGTATTTGATAAATTCTGCTCTTATCTGCTGGGTCTCAAGATGGTGGTCTACACAGATTATTCAGCAATCAAATACCTGATTGTAAAGAAAGATGCCAAACCCAGATTGATCCGTTGGATACTTATTCTACAAGAATTTGACGTGGAGATCAGAGACAGGAAAGGAACAGAAAATCAAGTGGCAGGTCATTTATCGAGGCTCGATAATGGAGAAACAGTTGGCAAAGAACAGACAATCAAAGAAAGTTTTCCAGATGAACAGCTGTTTGCTATGAAACAACAAGATGTCCCTTGGTATGCTGACTATGTCAACTACATAGTGTCAGGAAAATGGCCATTGGAATGGACAACTCAGCAACGAAAGAAGTTCTTCAAATAAGTCAAGCACTATGTCTGGGATGAGCCGTAACTGTTCAAACATTATGCTGATCAATTACTGAGACGGTGTGTTCCACATGAGGAGGTCAACAGTGTTCTGCAGTATTGTCATTCATCACTATACGACGGACACTTCAGCGGGAACAAAACAGCAGCCAAATTCCTTCAATCAGGTTTGTTCTGGCCCACTCTTTTTAAAGATTCTTATCTATTTGCTCTTCAATGTGACAGGTGTCAGAGATCGGGAAATATTTCAAGGACAAATGAATGACCGCTACAAAATATTCTGGAAGTGGAGATATTCGATGTGTGAGGTATTGATTTTATGGGACCCTTTGTTCCATCATTCGGAAACCTGTACATACTGGTTGCTGTAGATTATGTCTCCAAATGGGTTGAAGCAATTGCACTGCCATCCAATGATTCAAAAATGGTGATCAAATTCCTTAAAAATAATATTTTCACTCGGTTCGGAACACCTCGTGCAATTATCAGTGATGGTGGCTCACATTTCTGCAACAGATACTTTGATGCACTCATATCCAAATACAGAGTTACTCATAAAGTTGCCACTGCTTACCATCCATGGTCAAATGGACAGGTTGAAGTTTCAAACAGGGAGATCAAAAGAATCCTGGAAAGAATCGTTGGATTAACAAGGAAGGACTGGTCTACAAAACTGGATGACACATTATGGGCCTACCGGACAGCTTACAAGACACCCATTGGTATGTCCCCATATCGAATGGTGTTTGGGAAAGTGTGTCATCTGCCAGTTGAACTTGAACACAAGGCGTACTAGGCACTGAAGAAGTTGAATCTTGATCCATAAGCTGCAGGAGAGAAAAGACTTCACCAACTCAACGAATTGGAGGAATTTCACCTACAGGCTTATGAGAATGCCAGATTGTACAATGAAAAGACCAAGAGATGGCATGATAAAAAAATAGTGCGCAGATAACTGGAACCAGGGCAGCAGGTGTTGTTATATGATTCATGGTTAAAACTTTTCCCTGGAAAGCTGAAATCAAAGTGGTCAGGTTTATTTGTGATAACTCAGGTGTTACCATACAGAGTTGTTGAGATATACAACCCCAAGTCCAACAACACATTCAAGGTTAATAGTCAGCGTGTCAAGCATTACTGTGGAGAATCATTTGAGCAACAAAAAGAAAGTGTCACACTTTCAGATCTAGCCTAACGTTCAGGCAGTCACGTCTAGCTGACGACGTTAAACTTAGCGCTAGCTGAGAGGTAACCCATTCAATTTGTGTATATATTATGATTTGGTGTGCTTTAATTTTGTGTGTTTAGTTTTTACAGGTTAAGTCATTTCAAGATGAAAGAAGTTCTTGCAAATCTTCACAAGCAATTTCCTTCTCTCCCTCAAAAATCTCCGATGAAAGTTTACAAAGCTCGCTAGGAATGGATGAGACTACTGATGATCAAAGGTATTCCTACTGACATTCGTTTGATTATTGAAGCACGGGTCTGATTGGCAGGTGAGTCTTCTGACTCTTTTATTTCACATTTGTCTGGTTTAGGAAGAAGCACATATGTTAAAAAGAAAAGAGCTAAAAGAATGTGTGTTTGTTATAAATGTGCTCGTATGTTTTGTGATACTCGTTGTCGTTCTTTAGGAATGGTGTCTGATAATCGCGAAGATAAGATTAATTTCATTAGGGATGGCTTGAGTAAGGAGTCTTTGGATGACATATCTAAAACTCTTAAGACGCATCCCAGTGGATATGTGTACCATGAAATTCGTGTGTTATATACAAAATTCCAAAAAGAAAGAAAACAGTTAAGTCTCGGGAATCTGACTCTAAAAAGACCATGTTTGCCAATTTATAAGAAAATTGGATGGGAAGCTTATCCCTAATGCATAGACGTCAATCAAGCCGTAAATTATTGTAAATATTATATCTCTTTGTCTTTTCCTAATATTTGTGATTTGTTTTGTTATTTTCTTTTATTTTCTCCGACAGGATCCAAACCTTTTTTACTATCACGGTTTAATTTACTGTTTAACTAATAATTGTCATTTGGCAGGTACTAGTGCTATTATTTTTACTCACCCTTTTCAGGTGTTATAAATTCAATTCATCATTGCACTTTTGAAGGCATCCAAATAAAAATGGAAGCCACTTCAAGAAGACGAGTTGAAAACATCTGTGTGTTGTGCGGTACTAGTGTTGGTGTTAAACCAGAATACGTAGCAGCAGCACAGGAATTGGGTCGAGTCTTAGCTGCAAGGAATATGCACTTAGTATATGGCGGTGGCAATCTTGTACTTATGGGGATCGTTTCAAAGACCATACAAGAACGAGGTAGTCAAGTCTTGGGAATCATTCCAAAACCCTTGGCGGAGGCGAACCTTATTGGATCATCAAATAGAGAGGAACTAATCGTGTCAGGTATGTCTGAACAACTGGTAAAATGATTAACCATGCTGATGCTTTTATTGCTTTTCTAGGTGGCTTGGGCACAATAGAGGAAATTTTTACAGTGTTATCTTGGGCGAACCTGAACATACACCAGAAATCGCTTGCACTGTACAATGTTGATGGATTTTATGATTTTCTTTGTGTGTTTCTTGATGATGCCCAGAGAAATGGGTTCATGTCAAAACCTGTAAAAGAACTCCTCTTCACTGCCAGATCTGCCCAGACTTAATTGATCAAATCTTAGCCTTTGAACCATAAATCGATCCTATCATTTCTAAGATAAATTGGTCAGAGAACGATCGTGGTAAGAGGCGTCGGATAAATCTGGATCTTAACCTTTAATTTTCATGTAGAATTTCAGCTAACGAGGTACTATATTCTAAACTATTCTTCTACTGTTTAAGACATTGGAGACAATGTCTCATTTAGGTTTGGGGGAGGGAATAGTTAATAGTATCTTGTTTTGTATTGTTGTTATTTTTATTCCAAATTTTTTCAAAAAATACAAAAAAAATTGAAAATTTTTACAAAAATTACAAAAATATTTTGTGTTTTTTGTGTTTTTACCTTGATTAATCGGTTGAAATTGGTGAGAGATAGCTGTGTAAGGAGTTTCCACTCCTGAGACGTATCTCAAACCTATTTCGGAACAAGTTAATTTTTGTTTATTTCCTTTTGAATTATTTAATTTGTGAATCCTCCATTAAACTGACTAAAATAGATCTTCATATGCTCAGTTGACAGGTATTATCAATGTGCATGGTAACATACGGACATGAGCTATAATTGAAAAGTTTGTAATATTCAGTGCTTTAATTTAATTGGAGGAAGCGTTATGGTTTATATATGTCTGTCAACTTAAAGATCAATTTCATACTAGAACTGGGGATTTAGAATTGAATTAATGAGATTGCATAATAGAGAAGAATGTAAAATGTTATGATATGATAATATAGTTGGAATGATAACTTGAGCATGTATGATGAATGCTTGTAAGGAATAAAATACATATGTCGTGAATTTATAAGAATGCAAGTATATATAAATAGGACTACATAGATAAGTTTTGTGAGAGCATAGATTGTGCATGCACATGAATGATCTTATTGCGTCATAAGTATGCATAAAGGAATACATGTACATATACGATAATATAAGATGAACATATAAGTAATAGAACGCATATGTCATTAAATTATAGTCATGCACGAACATATATATGTAATTATAGTTTAAAGATAAGTACATAAGAAAGCATGGCTGTGATTAGTGAAAGCATAGGAAATGTATATGCATGTTTGTGCATTAAGATTTTCATAAATTGAGTTGAAATTAAGAATGATTTTGAAGTTCAAAGAGTTTTAAGGACAGTTTCAATACTTTTGAAAAAAATCGTATTTCAGGAAATATTTTTACAGTTTTGAAAATACAGAATATGGTTTTATATTTTTCGGGGCATGAGGGAAAAACTCACCCCAGTATGCAACTATTACAGAGATGGAATTGACGGATATCATGGAATTGACGGATTGGGTCCGTGTGCACACGTTGAGCACGACTAGGGTTGACAGATCCCTGAAATCCTGGTTATAGAGCTTGGGCGGTAGCATCGATCCGCACCCCCAGTTCTAGTTTGTGATGTGATACGTCCAGTTGAGTTATGGTCCTTGGCGTAGAGCACCACCAGTTTCAGAGATGCCCAGTTGAGTTATGGTCCTGGGATAGAGCACACCCAGTTGAGTCGTTGTCCTGGGTGTAGAGAGAGATGTCCAGTTGAGTTATGGTACTGGACATAGAGATACCACTAGTTTCAGAGACCCGGTTGAGTATTCCCGGACACGTCCAGTTGAGTCGGTTCCTGGGCGTAAAGGTATAAGATGTCTGTATTATGATTTGAGTTTTTCAGACTTCAGACAGAGCTCCCAGTTTTCAGAAACAATTTTCAAAGAGCTTTTCAGGAAGGAAAACGTAAAATTGAGTTTTCAGCAAAATGTTTTCAGAAAGAGTTTTCAGAAAGAAGTTTTCATAAAAGAGTATTTCAGGAAAGGTTTTCAGGTATTATAGAAGCATGGCATGTTAAAGTAGAGCTTAGTTTATAAATTGTGCATATAAATCATACATTTAGATATTATTTGAGTTATATATAGTTTATACTAATGCATGATATCATTATTACATTTATATATGTGATTGATATTGGTAGGAATTGTATGTTTACACAGAAGAAACCTTTTGTGGATGGTAGTGTATGACAATATGATTACATATACATGTATATATGGTTGATCAATGTTTAATAGAAAAAATAATTTATAAATCTGATTTGATGATATTTCAATGATATAAAAGAAATATAATTATAATAAATACCTGAACTAGAATATGAAAAAGTAAGTAGGTAAGTAATAAGATATCAGAATAGCGTAGCAGAAACGTAATGGAATTTGATTTGATGACTAGAGATATAGGAACTTGACGAGTATATTATGGATGTATGAAAAATATTAATAGTAAACAGGATTTAAAGCATGTATGACCAGATTAAAAGGAATTTATAGTAAGGCTGCATGTTTGTTAAAATGGTTAGGAGCAGATACTAGCTCAAGTTAATATAGAAACATAATTAAGACTTTGCATGTGTTTGATGCTCAAGGAATGAGCATAGTTACTTACCGAGTCTTATGACTCACTATCCAATAGTGTTTGAGTTTTGCAAGTTGGTGACCCGGCTTCCCGCTGAAGGAAGTCGGTCGACCACAATCTTCAGAGCTTGAGGAGCCAAATAGCAGTGCTGCAGTCAACTAGTCTCCAGGTCTTGAGAGAATAAGTCTAGTTGTAAAGAATTCAAGTCTGTATAAGTTATGTTGTAAAAGTTTTTATTCATATGTATTTTCGGGCATGGAGCCCAATTGTATTTGTCTTGAGTTGATTATTTTAGTATTATATTATATGTTGGGCCCTATAGGTTGTATATAGGTGCTGGAATTTGATTCAGGTTGCATGACCTTTAGCAGAGGTCAGGCCGAAATTTCGTCAGAGTCAGAGGCTTATGGAGGCAGAATTAGTCTGTCTCCTGCCGGTAGCATCCTAGCTTAGGCGGGATGTTACATTTATCGAGTAACGTAATTATATAAATTGAATTATTTGTGTATGCATATATCGAATATGTGTATTTGGTAGAATCCGGGTGAAAACGAAACGAGTTGGATGATTCGATAGATTATGCTAGTTTTCTGTAAAAATGGGTTTTGCGCGTATTAATGTGCTTTTGATCGTGATGTGATTGGTGGTAAACACTAAGAGTGTTCATGGGTCGGGTCGGGTCGGGTCAGGTTTTTTGAAATTTAGTGAAACCCAATCGGGTTGGGTCACGAGAAGGTGGAACCCGATCAAGTTCGGGTCGGGTCGGGTCGACATATTTTTTTTTTTAAATGAATTAATTATTTGAAATACAAATATTTGTTATTTTATGTCTCAAAAATTATCATAAATATAAAGATTTAATACAATAAAAATAATAAATAAATGAAATAAAAGTAAAAACTTTAAAAAAAATAATAAATTTTTTAGAAAAATAATATAAATACTATAGGGTCGGGTTTTAGTATCAAACCCATTGCCTAACCCGAAAATTTCGGGGCGGGTTGAAAATTTGCAATTTTTTTTGGACCAGCGCGGGTTGGGTCGGGTCACGTCAAGTCGAGTCGGGTCGCGGGTTGACCCGACCCTATGAACACCCATAGTAAACACACACGTAACGTAAGTGCACGTATCGCTCAAGTAATATAAAATATCGATCCCACGAGAACTTAATTTCTACTGTTGTTATTAATTATTGATGTTAAATGTTTACATGTATCTAGTTGAGGTGAGAAGGGAATGATTGATTGATTGGTTAGTTGATTGCTAAATAAATAAAAAACAATGGAAATTAATAATAAAGAAAAAACATATGGGGTTGTAATTCCACACAATATTATTATAATGATGAATTGATTCTCTTATATATATATATATATATATAATAAATTAGTTTCTTAACCTGGAACACGAAGATATGCAAAAGCCTCTGTCAATGATCAGATGCAAACACCCAAAGTAACTCAATTAACTATATGTCTATGTTAACCAAGAAACTCTGAATTCATTAAGATCAAGTTCCAATTTTAGCTACCTACGCCTGACAAATATATGTCTATCCTGGAAGGAAATCTATCCTAAAGTGAGATCGTGAGCTATCAAATCTAAGGCTGAAACCTAAAATCCATTTGTCAAGTTCATTTTAAGTTTACCACATCAATCTTATTGTGATCAGTCAACAAGAAGCATTAAGCTTAAGATTCAATAAACAAGCTCAAAGTATTACCCATAATATAATTAAATCAATTATTAAACTCGTGAATATTGTGCTTCATCACTTCCTTAGATTAAAAATAAAATGTTGGGGGTAAGGGGATCCATCTTTACTATTTCAAATCTAGAAATGTCCCTTATTACAATATATAAATTTACATTATATTACCAACCGACCATATAAGCGGTTGTAACGACCCAGGAAATTTTAGCATGACTTTGTAAATCTAATTTTCGTTTGGAAGGCTGTGACCGAATGAGGAGTCTATCCTTTTAATAATAGGAAAATGATACACTCACTAACAATCTCACAAACAAATTTACAAACCCTCTCACTGTAGCTACAGTGATTCACTGTAGATCACTGTAGCTACAGTGAGGGGTTGTAAATTTATTTGTGAGATTATTAGTGAGTGTATCACCACTCTTAATAATAATAGGAACTCTTGCAAGAAATTAGTTATAGAATAATATTAATGAATCTAGATTTCTCTACACATATATATTTATATATATTAAATACATACACGTGTAATAATACACACACATAGAAACTTCTAGCACACACGCACACACTTATCTAATTTCTACACACACACGTGACAGATACACACACACACATTTCACACACACACGCTTATCACACACACACAGTCCGAAACAAGAAAAGAAGATCAGGCTGAAAGAGAAAGGCCGAAAGAGAAAGAAATAGAAAGCAAGCCGAGAAAAATGAGAGAGGAAGAGAGAAAAGCCGAGAAGAAGAAGATGACCGAGAAAGAGAGGGAAACCGAGAGCAGTTCCGTGAGAGACTCTGGTGTGTCCACAGTGCCGGATTCAGTAAGCATAGACAAAGAAATGGGTAAGTATATTATGACAAGGATTCCCTTGAGTTTAATTGCTTTTGATGTGTTTGAGTAAAGAAATAAATTGGAAAGATTGGGTTAATTGAGATGACTAGAAACATTTCAAAGTATTTAATTTTGATTAGTAATTATGAAATTGAAAGAAATTCAAAAGATGAAGGGGGGATGTAGAGTCGGCAATGTCAACCCTGAAATTTGGGGAATTTTATTTCAATAAGTTATGAAAACTTATGTATGTACCAGAATTTTTAGTTAATAAAATTGGTGGGTATTGTGCTTGAATGATATTACAAGTAATATTGGAATTTCTTATGATAGATTGATTTATGAGTATATTCTTGGGAATAATCAGTGTGTGTTGTGCATAATGAAATGATGATAGCGTGGCAGTGTGAGGTGAAGTGGGAACCGTTTGGTTTGCTTGAAGGGTGTTTAATATGGGAGTAGAATTGATGTGCTAAGTGAAGGCTAGGGAAGCATGAATCAGAATATTTGGGTAAATTAATGAATTGGGAAATATTGGGTTAAATTATACGATTAAAGTATATTAAAGTACTTAAATCTGGTTTTTAAATTAAGAAACTGAAAAAAAAAAAAGTTAACTTGTTAGGAAAGTTGGGATAAGATCGGCATAGCCCTAGAATTTAGGGATTCGTATATTGATGTAAAAGAATAAGCATAACTATGTTCTAGAAAGTTAAATTTATAGTAAAGATGAAGTATGAAAAATTTGGGTGTGTATAAATATATAACATATATATATTCATGTATGTTAGTTGTAAACAGTAAAATTACTTGGGTTGGAAGTTAAAGACATTACACCATCGGGATACAGGATTGGTAACTATAAAGGAGTAAATGGTACCTAAAGATATATGATAATATGGTTAATGTATGTATTAGTATGGATTAGTGTAATTTTAGTAGTATGTATGTATTGAGCTTGAGCGTGCATGATGAAAGCATATAAGGAAATAGAATACATAAATCATTCATTTGTGGGAATGTATGAACATATGTATGACATATATCATTAATTTGTGGGAATTTGTGGGAATGCATGAACATATATGATAATATGAGATAAGCATATAATAAAGTATGGCGCTGATTAGTGAAAGCATTAGAAATGTATAGGCATGTTGTGCATTATGGTTTTCATAAATTGAGTTGAAATAAAGAATGGTTTTGGGATAAAAAAAAATGGGTTTTTTTTAGAGAAAAGTTTCAAATGTTTTTGAAAGAATAGTATTTCAGAAAATGTTTCTTACAGTTTTAAGATACATATTATGGTTTTATGTTTTTCGAGGCATGAGGTAAAAACACACCATAGTATGTAACTTGACAGTTCGGAATTGACGGATATAGTGACATATGCACATGTAGAGGACTGAAAGGACGCTCTCATATCCTCGAGCAGGCTTGGGGGACGGCGATACGTAACGCCCCTAGACCATACTTCAGAGCTTGGGTGGTAGCATAGATCTGCACCCCCAGTTCTAGTTTTGTGGCTTGGGGGACGGCGATACGTAACGCCCCAAGACCACCAGTTTTAGAGACACAGTAGTGGCATGCTTTGGGGGACGGTGATACGTAACGCCCCAAAGTCATGGATTTGCACTGCTAGCTCCAGTTAAGCGTATGGGGGGACGGTGATACGTAACACCCTCATACGTCCAGTTTTTCAGATAGAGACAGAACTCAGAGAAAGTTTTCAGTTTTCAGATACAGATTTCAGTTTTCAGATACAGGTTTCAGTTTTCAGATATAGTTTTCAGAAAGAGCTTTTAGAAAAGAAAGTTTCCAGAAACAACAGATTTATAAGAGATTCAGAATTTAAAAGCAGAAACCAGTTTTCAAGTAAAGTTTTTAACAAAGAATTTTCAGAAATGAGTTTTCAGGAAAGAATTTTCAGAAAGCATTTTCTAAAAGCATAGCATGTTAAAGTAGAGTATAGTTTACAAGTCGTGCATATAAATCATACATTTTGGTTATCATTTGAAAATGCATATAGTTGATATTATGCATGATAACATTATTACACTTATATGCATATGTGATTAGTGTTGGTATGAATTGTATGTTTACATTAGAGAAATCTTTTGTGGATGGTAATGTATGACAGTATGATTACATATACATGTATATATGGTTGATCAATGTTTAGAAAGAATAATTTATAAATCCTATTTGATGATATTTTAATAAGATAAAAGGAAGATAACTATAATACATGTCCGATCCAGAACTAGCAGAGGATTAAGTAGGTAAGTATTAAGATATCAGAGTAACGCAACGGAAACATTTAAATATAAGTAGGAAACAGAATGTAATTATATGCGTGATTCAGATAAGAAAATTAGCAACAAAGTAATAATGTTTGAAAATGAATAAGAGTTATATAGTTAACTCAGACTCTGTAGATAATTGTGTGATCATATAGACAGCTAAGTCAATATGGAAACAGAATTCAGACCTTGCATGTGTTTGTTGCCGCTCAAGGAATGAGCATAGTTACTTACAGAGTCTTATGACTCACAACCCAATAGTGTTTGAGTTTTGTAGGTTGGTGACCTGATGGCGACCACGACATCAGAGTCTGAGAGAGTCGGATAACAGCGTTGCAGTCAGCCAGTCACCAGGTCTTGGGGGGGATGAGAGTTAAGTTGTTTATGGTTTCGAGTTGTAAGAAAAGTTGAAGTTGTTATAAAAGTTTGTGACGATTTTGAGTATGGAGAAATTGTATGTAAGTTGTTTTATGTTATTATTCTTTACGATGATTTCGAGTATGGTATGTTTGTTTTTTTTGACTATTAGTTTATTGTTATGTTGTTTGGGCTGATAGGTTTTATGGTTATGAGGTGCTAGCTTTGATCCACTGGGGGCATGTCTTTAAAGAGGTCATGCCGAAATTTCATCAGAGTTAGAGGCTTATAGAGTCAGAATTTGCCTGTCTCCTGCCGTTGTCGGTAGCATCTGTTAGTGTTCCCAGAACATACCAAGGATCTAATAAGCATGAAAAACATGTTCATAAATTCAAAAATAAGTTGCGGAATTACTTACATTGAATGGATTTGAGCTTTTAAAATTTTGAGAAGAAGATCCAAGATCCAAGATGCTTCATTTGTTGATTCCAAGCTTTGAGTGAAGATCTCCAAGATCATTCCTTTGTTGATTCCAAGCTTTTGAAGTTGTTTCCCTATCACCTTAGTTGATTCCATGAAGTGCTAGCTCCTTTGAAATTGCAACAAAATCAAAAAGAGGGAGAGGAAGATGATCACGCCCATGGAGAGGTTATTAGGGTTTCCATTTTGTTCAAAAGGTGTCAAGTGTAGGAAGTGAAGAGAGAGAGAGAAGGCTTTTGGTAAAATCCCTCCCTTTACCATTTTCACCTAACTAGGGTGGGGTAAATGGTTTTTACCAAAACCATTACAAGGTGGTTGGATGGTTGGTGGCTTGGCATAAATGCCAACTACCCTCCCAACTACCACATGTGAAGTGGGCCCCACATTTGAATTCAAAATTCAAATGTCTCTACGAATATTTGTCGCGGCTCGGTTCCGTTTAATCCGATTAAACGAACTTTCGTCGCTAAATAATTAAATCTAATTTAATTAAATGACGATGCCTCGAAAATATATTACGAATGCCGTTTACGAATTAATTCTAAATTAATTCGTTCGTTCGTATAAAGTCCAACTTTAATTTTGTAATGAAATCCAATTCATATTAATATATCTGATATATTAATTTTAGCCCATACGAATAAATTAAATAGAAAAATCAAATTTAACTATTAAATTTATTTTACCGATTAATTCCAAATTAATCGCGTTCTCTCTTTTCCGAACACATTTAATCCCAGATTAAATAATACCTCAATTAATCCAGATTAATTTTCTCCATCTAATTAATCCCAGATTAATTCTCTCTCTTAATTAATCCCAGATTAATTCTAATTTAAATCAACTGTCATCGGTGGTGAATCTTGGGAAGCGACCCAAGAGATCCCTGGATATGTTGGCAGTAAATAGAGTCATCGGATTATCCGAATACGTGCTTACCGATTTACAAGACATGGTTGGCTTCTAGCAAAGCACCGTGACTACCCAATTCTCCAGAAATATTCTTACTGGAATATATAATCTATGTCAGGCGTAGTATACGTAGTATTGCGTATTGCGATCTAGTATCGGATGTCACGTGCTAGGCCTGAGGCTGGAATGTGTCTGCCCCGTACGAAGCACATGTCAGATGTCTGGTAACTAGTCTCTATAATCGGACATACATGACCTAGTCAAAATATCCCGATGACTGCAGTACTTAAGAGCACTAGTACCGTATCCTACGTGACATCATCTCCATTATGACTAGAGTGATACTTCCGTTTGACATCACACCCAATACACTACGATTCTCGATATACCCAGCAGAGGCGTACACAGAACCTGTTAAAGCCCTGTACGACCAAAACTAAAGCATACCGATTGTCGCAAGTATTAGCGATGCAAGTATCAGGTTAAGACCAAATACACCTACCCTGATTTCAGACTTCCATAGACACATAGTCATACTACCAATGGAATTCCGAGGGGTCTATCCAGAGCGAAGTTATTTCCGTACCATCGGTAAAACACAACCTCCTATTACACTTGCATGAGTATCCTATACCCAAATATATGAGAATTATGCCGTTATGATCTCACATAACACGCACAAGTGTAATACTAGTCTATTTCGCATTATCGATGTCCAGTCTCGATAATACTACGACTAGGGATATTTAATGATTAATCCTTCGTGGACTGATACTGTCTCATATCATCTCAATCCAGGAACTAATCATAAGGACCTCCTATCATTTATACATCTAGGTGATCTAATCACAAATGATAAGAGTGCAATCTCCTTGTCACATAGTTAATTTGTACAACAACACTATGATCTGTACAAATAGTGACGCTATGGGTCATAACTGTCCAACAATCTCCCACTTGGCCAATAGCCAGTCACTCGAGTGTCTTACACCCGAACTATGTACGGTTCGCTCAAACTGCTGAGGAAGGGCTTTCGTCAGCGGATTTGTATGATTATCGTCTGATGCAATTTATTCGATCATCACATCGCCACGATGTATGATCCGAACGAATCAGATGAATAATCGAAGTATATATCTGGATCGTTGATGAGACCATTAATTCTTTAGTCTGCGTTGTAGCCTAGCTCAGCTGCTAACAGAACTATATCTAATCTAATTAGATTTGTTAATGACCCAGATGGCTTCTATTACTGCCTCAGCCGCAGTAATAACCCGCATTTGTTGTTTATTCGGTAACAATATCTTGCTTGGAAGATTTCCAGCTTACTGTTTCGTTACTCAAACTGTATAGTACCGTTGTTTTTATCGGTTAGGAAACTTGCAGTAGTGATCCCAGTCACTTCAAGTTCTCATTCTCCATAGTTTAAGACATCATCCTTAGTTCTCTAAAATAATAACGGATGTTCTTAATATCAATTCAGTGACTATCACTTGGATTGACCTGTTTGTGAATCCATATGCTCAAAGTATATGAGACACTAGGTCGCGTACATTTTTCAATGTACGAGTTCTCGCAGAGTGTTAATAACCTTTAGATCTAACTCATTAGATCTTTATTCCTAGAATAAAGGTTGTTACTCCCAAGAATTCTACGGAGAATTTTTAATGAAAGCCAAGCTTTCACCGATTGTAATATGGGAATATCATTTCCAAGAAATGACATATTATCATTATCTATAGGGCGTTTACTGTCAGTGCGCTCCCACTAACCTCTTTATATACACAAGAATCATTTCATTTTGAATTAAATCATACACCATTATGATTACATCAAAACGTTAGTTCCAAGAACGTAATGCTTACTTCAATCCCTCTATGGATCGAATAACCCGCAAAACCTGTTTGCTAGTTTTGGTACGACAAAACCGCCAGGATGTTGTAAACATCCTCCAAAAGGTTTCCTTTTCAGGAAAGCGATTTTTCGATTTAGCTGCCATATTTCATAAATGAAACATGCAGCATCAGCAAGCATTATCCAAATGGATTTATCCATGGCAACAAGTAAAAGGTTTCGTTGTAATCGACACAATGTTGATAACGATACCTTTTCGCTACAAGCCTAGCTTAGTACGTTGGTATGTTGTCATCCATGTATGTCTTCCTTGAAGACTTATATAGTACCAATAGACACAATGCCTTCTGGTACATCAACTAGTCTCTAAACATAGTTGATATACATGGAATCCATTTCGGACTTCATGGCACTTTGCCATAATGGGGAGTAGATACCTTGTATCATTTCCTCATATGTAGTCAGTTCGTCTTCCTCAATAAGATTGACATCTTTATGAGGTGAGATCAGAAACCCATACCTCTCAGGTTGTTTTCTGACTCTCTCCGACTAACGCGGTTCTTGTGTATTCGAAGATTGTGGTACAGTTTCATCCTTGATGAACTGTTTGTGTTCCATTAAGGACTTGGTGCCTTGAACAGTATAACTCCGATTTTTTATCGAGTTTTACTATCCTCCCACTTACCACTGCATATCGGTATTCCTCTTAGGAAAACCGCATGGTGAGCAACAATTACATTGTTCTCAAGTGAGTTGTATAAGTAATATACTTTGGTTTCCCTAGGATAACCTACAATTGGCACTTATCCAATTTGGGTTCTAGTTTGGTATTATCAAAACATATGCCCAGCATCCCAAATCTTCAGGAGTGAGAAAACCTGGTTTCTTTCCTGTTCATATCTAATATGAAATCTGTCAAACAGATTTTCATGGAACCTTATTCAAAATAAGTATTGCGCTGTTAAATGCTTATCATTTGAAGGAAAATGGTAGCTCAGAGCGACTCATGATTAACCTTATCATGTCCAACAAAATTTGGTTTCTCCGTTCAGACACACCGTCAAATTGACGTATTCCAGGAGGAGTCCTCATTGAAAGAATACTATACTCTTTCAAGTATATGAGAAACTTATTGCTGAAGTATTTTTCATCATGGTCAAACCGTGATGTTTTAATACTTTAGCCGATCTGTTCGTCTATTTCGTGTCGGAACTCCAAAAGTTTCCGATTTGTGTTCTTCAAAAGAAACACAACCATAACACGATGCCACATCCGTAAAGGTCACGAAATATTCATATCCACCTCTAGCCTAGCTAGACATGGGCCCACTTACGTCACTATGAACAAGGGCTAATAGATCGGTGGAACTTACACTTTTACCAAGTAAAGGTGTTTTAGGTACTTTACCTAATAAACTAGATTCGTAGACATCATTTGAATGGAATCAAATCCGTCCTAGTATCCACTATTCAAAAGTGTGGATATACGAGTCTTGTTTAATGTGTCCCAGACAGCACTGCCACAATTAAGTCTCATCTGATCAAATCAGTTTGAGCTACTTGTTTGTCATGTTATATGTTTGAGATTTATTTATATTCAAAATATAAATACTGTTATTCACATCTAATGTGTTTATCTCAACATCATCTTTATATAATAAAACACTTTAGTGTTCTAGAATATAAAGGTACACTCGCAACGAGTTATACTCGATATAGAGATAATGTTTCTAGTCAAACTAGTTATATTATAACAGTTTCCTAATTTAAGTACACACCCAAAGGGTAGTTCCTAAGCTTAGGTATCTGCGGTTGAAACAACGACTGTCGTCCCGTTTCTGATTCGCAGATTAATCTCAACTGAAGTCAGTATCCTGCTCACAGCATATTCTGCACATCAATGCATATTTATGTATCACACTAAGTATCTAAAATCCAATTTTAATACTAGTAGTGAACATATTTATGACAAACATATTTGAAGTCAGAACCTTTTCCTGTCTTCAATTCCTTCATGTCTGCTTTGTCCATACGACAGTCATGCTTCAATGACCCCGTTTGCCACAAGTTAGGCAGACATCTTAGGATATGTCATTTATCTTCCTAGAAGATTATAATGATTTTGCCTTTGCCCTTTTCATATTCCAGAAGTCTTTGGCCAAGCCTTGGCCTTCTAGAATATCAAAGTAGGGTGCGCCTTGCGCTTCTTACCTTATTGCAAACTTTGACTTTGGTCTCCTTGAGAATAGTCATTAACTCTCCAAGAGTTGTTTATTGCAATTCAATACTTCTAAGATTTAAGAATAGATCTATGAAGATCCTTCAATTTCTTTATCATACTTTAAGGATCTAATCCTTACTTCTGATTAAGAAATTAAGGAGTCATTATGGCAAGCATAATGGATTAAGCATTAAAATTATCATCACATGAATCTTCCAAAGATCATGCTCTACTATTTGCTTAACTCCGGGCTTAGGCCTAAGATGTTATTTTATCAAATAAAGTAACTTCTTAGTTTCAGGACTATCCTGAAATTTATTCCCAATTTGAAAATTAAAGTCGTTTAAACACATTTTCCCTAGGATAATGTTTTAAACATTAATCTTTCATTTTAATCTTGATTCTAATAGTCCAATTATTTAATCAACGACTTCAGGTACAATTTAATGTAATGATTACTATAGTCTAACTATATAACTTATTACAATTTTATTAGTTAAAATCAAATATATATTGATTACTATAATCCAATTATATAATCATTATACATGATTAGTAAAATCCAAATATATTGATTACTATAATCCAATTATATAATCAAATATAAATGAGAGGTAAAATTCAAATATATTGATTACTATAATCCAATTATATAATCAACTATAAATGAAGTAGTTTGAATACAATCCAACTGTTTAATTAAAACAACAATAAATATTAGTCCAACTAATATATAATTTATTTGACGAATGATATTTGATTGAGCGCGTATGGCAAGTAACTAAACGAATATTGCAAATCTAATACTTGCCTCCCACTATTTTTCGGCGAGCCTTAACCCTCTGTGGAGTACTCGGGAAACCTAGTTTCCTAGTGGGCTAGGATCCCGTTAAATAACACACAATCTTGACTTTGGCCAACAAATTGTATGAGACTTAACTAGGTAGATCTCTAAGATTAATTGGATCTCATCAAATTCCTAGATCCAGTAGGTGGACATCCAAGTCCGAAACATATATCTTATATATGCCAATATATCAAATATATTACCTAACCTTTTTCCTCTGAATCAACTAAGCCTTGGCTTTGGCACAACAAACTTAATGATCCCAGTTAAGCGGAACCCATTGACATGGAAAGCTTCGTAACCAATGTCGATGGACAAGAAGCGATCTTGACTTTGGCCAACAAATCACGACTTGGACAAGACACTGATATGGAACAAAACTCTTATGATTCAAACACATCCGCATTTGACAAAGGTCTTGACTTTGGCCAACAAACCAATGCCAACTTTGGATCTTGAGTAAGAATCACTCAACGGAAGGAAAAACGCTTAATATGTTTTGAGGGTTTTTCGCGTGCAAATTGGCAACCAATTTATTATCTTTGTTAAGGTCTCATCATCATACACCCTTAAACATGCATTCTAAATACATAATAAAGCGCGTATAAATAAATAAATTAATAATGATATGCGGATGAATATCTCACAAATTGTTCCTAGAACAAATCACTCTATTTCCTCTCCCCGGCTAGAACTATTCTAACTTCTACCCAATTACATAATACAATAAAGAAATCTCATTTACATTGAGGGGAATAGGTGAGAAGAGAAATACAAAGAATAAGGAGATAAAAGGCTGGACACGCAGGTCCAATTTAAATAAATTCTAAATTTATTACAATTTCCAAAATTGCCCTCGCCCTTCTAATATCAATCCGATATACATTATTCATACAACACATTCATGTATTCATACAAATCATGTTATTCAATCAATCTAATCCAATTAATTAATCTTTGAATTAATGACCATATAATGTTCATACAACGATTTGATTTGCGTGAGTCAAACTCGTTTAAGAATAAATACTCAAAGTAAGTATTCTTGAATTATATTGAACTACAACTTTAAATCCAATTTATTTGTATTCAATACTAATTCCAATTTAATTCCAAATTAAATATTTACACTTACTTATAAGCCTTAAAGACTTGGATTCCAAATCCAATCTTAATGAGTCTCAAAGGCCCAATAACATCCAATGTCATTTTAATTAAAGTCCAATGTGCTTTTAATTAATTCTTAAGGCATGAGCTTTGGCCATAATGGGTCAAACCCAAAATGTCAAGGCCCAATAGGAATCACAAATTAATTTAGGCCCAATTAAATTCTTTAAAGGGCCAAGTGATGTATTTGGACTTTATGGAACTGGTTTTGGGCCCAATTGGATCCAATCCAAAAGTCCAAAACCAAACTTAGTCAAACCAAGCCCATTAAGCCCAAATACACACTTTTAGCCCAATTCATAATTAAAGGCTTATTAACATAATTATAATATTCCAAATATCACAATTATTTTAATTAAAATGTATTAGCCATGATTAATTAATTAAACTCAATATTTTCAAAATACCAATTAACTTAATTAATCATGCTTAATCCATCAATTCATGCTCAACACAAATTGAAGCCAAATATCATCATTTCATGCTCAACACAAATAGAATCCTAAATTCATCATTTCATGCTCAACATGCTCTTTGATTTTAACATAAACTTTATTGACTTTTGTGAGTTCCATTTTTATTGGCATGTGTCCGTGACAAAATAAGTTCAATTGAGTTGTAATATGTCGTGAAGATCTTTGTGCAATTGGACTGGGTTTTGGCTGCTGTGCATCAGACATGCGTTCGTGGTGCGTTCGTTGCAGTGTTCGAACGAGTGGCGTTGGTGCTGCGTTCGTAATTGGGTTCGAACGTGTGGAGTTAGTGGCACGTTCTTTATTGGGTTCGAACGGGAATTCCAGAGAGCAAATGTTCGAGTCTCGTTCTTGTTGGGTTCGAACGAGATCATTCCAGTGAGTTCACGTTCGTTGTGCGTTCGATTGACGTTCGAACGAGTCTTCACAGAAAGGGCGCGTTCGTGTAGCGTTCTAGTAAGCGTTCGAACGCGACTGCGATCTGAACGCGTTTTTGGCCTGCAAAACCCTAGGTTTTTACCCTACCTATAAATATAACACTTAGCCGCCATTCTCATGAGTTGAAGCATATTTCTCTTGAGCCAAATACTCTCAAAGCTTTCAACTCTCTTTGATTTCACCTTGAAGACTCTTTGAATCTTTTGTCTTCTTTGTTAATGGTGAAATCCATTCTTTGATAAACCTTCAACACAACTTAACCCAAAATCCCTAATCCTTTAGAGTTCTATAGGAGGAGTTTTGGTAGTCGGAGTTCCGGCGTTCAAAGGTGATACAATCTACTCAGAGACTTCAGAGGTTCTGAAGAAAACCGTGGGTCACGGGCTTGAGGAGTTGCCTTGAGTTCTTGCAGTATAGAGGTACTTGAGTCGGTGGAATTGCCACCTTAGGTCTTGACCATCGCTGTAAGTTTTTCTCGATATAGTGGATTGGGCTGGTAGCCGATATACCCGGAGTGGTTTTTTACTCTAACGAGTTTTCCACTTCGTCACCAAAATTACTTGTGTTGATTTTGTGTGGTTTGATTATAATTGCTGCTTTAATTATTGTTATTGTTTTTACATTTGCAGCTTATTATTTTTGTTGGTTGGTGAATTGTAAATTGCCTGTTGCAATTCCATAGTAGCAGTAACAGGACTTGTCCTGCTTATTGTTTGCAATTCCGCATAGGGTCAGAACTTTGTTAAAATTGAATTTTCAACTGGTATCAGAGCCTGAACTCGATCCTTGACCCATTAGCTATGGAGCGTAGTCAACCCTTAAATTGTCCGCCATTTTTTGATGGCACAGAATATTTGCATTGGAAGGTTCGCATGAGAGCTTTCCTTAAGTCCTTAGATGAGAGGGTCTGGATGTCTGTTGAATACGGGTGGAAACCTCCCGTTGTTACTGTTGATGGGGTCACTTCCCCTAAAGACAAATTGACCTGAACCAAGGACGAATTTGATGCTAGCAATAGGAACAGCAAAGCTGTTAATGCCATACATGGTGCTGTCTGTTCTGCTGAGTTTAGGAGAATCTCAATGTGTGAGATAGCCAAGGATGCTTGGGACATCCTGCAGACTGTGCATGAGGGCACATTGTCTGTTAAAAATAATAGACTCCAGGATTTAGCCACTAGGTTTGAGGTCGCCAAAATGAAAGATGATGAGACCTTTGATGAATTTTATGCTGAGATTAACGATATCGTTAACTCTAGTTTTAACCTAGGTGAGACTATACCTACGAATAGGATAGTTAGGAAAATCCTGAGATCCCTACCTGATAAGTTCCTACCCAAAATCACCGCCATCGAGGAAAGCAATGACCTCGATCAGCTTAATTTAGATGAACTCGTAGGAAAGCTGCAGGTTTATGAGAAAAAGCTTCCTGGTTTTAGAGAGCCAAAAACGTTTGCGATGAAAATCGCTAAGGAAGTTGTGCATGATACGTCTGGTGATGGTGATACCATCACGGATCGTGACTTGGTCTTTTTTGCAAAGAAGTTTAAGAAATTTCTTAAACTTAAGAAGAGTGGCCATAGCAGTAATAGGGATAGGGAGGATAGGCCTAAAGAGAATAGGCATATCAGGAGTGAGTCTAGAGAGGATAAGGATAGTAGATCCCGTGGTGCCCAATGCTATGAATGTGAAGGATATGGGCACGTTAGATCTGTGTGTCCCACATATCTTAGGGCTAAAGGCAAGAAAGCCATGGCAGCATCTCCTAGTGATTCAGAAGGTGGTTACTCTTCTGATGAGTCTCCTAAAGGCAAGAAAAATTTTATTGCCTTTACTGCTAGTGTGACTGGTGAGAGAGAGATTGTGGTTAATGATGATGATTCTGAAGTCTCTCTTGATGAGTCTGTAGATGAGGAAAGTCTTCAGGTAGCTTATGTTGAACTGTTTAATGAGAGTTTAGCTACTAAGAAGACTAACATAGAGGTCAATAAAAGGCTGAAAGCTGTTGAGCTAGAAAAGAATGAAGCTCAAGCCAAATTTGAGCAAAGCCTTTTGATGGTAGATGACCTGGAGGAGAGAAATAGAGGTCTAATTAATAGGGTCCAAATATTAGAAACTGAACTTGAAGATACTAGAACCCAATTGTCTGTATTTTCTAGTGAGAATAAAAATGTGGACCGTATGTTAGGAATTATTTCTGAGCCTAACTGTGAGAAGGCTTCTACTTCCAAAGCTGTGCCTGTAGCAGCTAAACATGACTTAGGCAAGAAACATGTTGAGTGTAGTCATGTTATTCCTCCATTTATTCCTCGTCCTGTGACCCAACCTCGATCTAGAGGTATTGTGGGTAAACCTCGCTCTCATCCGAGGTTTGTGCCTGTGTGCCACCATTGTGGCAAGGCGGGACACATTAGGCCTAAGTGCTTCATGCTTCACAAGCAAAAGAAGAGGCCTAAAAGGTGTCACCTAGATTTGACTCTTCAAATCTAGCTTCTCAAGTTTCTGCACTAACCAAACAAGCTCAATTCTTGAGTGAGAAACTTGCTTTGTTGTCTGGGAACTCTCATGTGGAAGAGGCTCCTAGAAAGGTTTGGGTGAGGAAGCAAGATGAATTTCCATCTTCTTATGCGTGTCCTGATGGACATTTTGAGAGTACACTTCGGTGTAACTCTGCTTGAAAGATGCATTTTTATTTTCCCATTGCATGTGTGTGTGCGTGTGTTTTATGTTTTTGCACGTTTATTTTGTTTTCACAGCATATGGGTGTGTGTGTGTCTTGTTTTTGTTATATGTCCCTTGGTATATAGGATGGAAACCCGGACATAAATTTCATAGCCGATTTCGAATGGACGGTAATATGATCTGCACTCGGGATACAACTCCACGTACCATTGAATGTTTTACAAGCCTGTTTGTGTCTTTATTTTTATTGTGCCTTAAAACTGAAAAATCAAAAAAAAAATTATATATTTTGAAAAAGACCAAAAATATTTTTAATGGCTTGTTAGAGCATGAATAGCATGTGCATGTGATCCTGGTATGTAGGATATATGATTATGCATGTATGATATGCTGTTATTTTTCTTGATGCTCTATATACATGTGTGTGTGTGATAAAAACCTTTGGTATATACTGTGCTTGCACTCTCACATACACGTTTTTATTTTGTCAAGGCTTGGTCGCATGTATGAGTTTTTGGACTGGCAATCTAATTTCTATCATACTGTGTTCATTTAAATAGTGTGACATTGACAAGATGACCTTGCTATCCCCTTGTAAAAGCAAAAAGAAATATATTTAAAAAGAAAAATGAGACTCAGTGCAAAAGAGCCAAAATGGCCAAATTCAAAAGATAAGGGCAAAAACCCTTCACTCGAAAGAGTTATTAAATATGAGCTCATGATATTTCTGGGGTAAATAATATAGCATGCAACCAATGTTGCTTATTTTCAGGTCCTAGTGGTGCTGGGTTTGAACACCTATTTTGTGGACTTGGTTTGTTTAGAGATGGATTTCTTTGGCTGTGTCCAGCTCATAAAATAAGGTCTTAAGCCTTGATTTGTTGTGCACTTTATTTTTCACGCAAGTGCTTTATATGCTTTGGTGTTTATGTCATATGCATAAGTGCTGTATTTAGCCACTTTTAAAATGATGCATATTGTTTCATGTCATAAACAGCTGAATACTGACTGGGTATCATTGTATCAGCTTGAAATGCTGTTTCAGTCAGTTTTTAACAGGATTTTTATTTATCTCAGTATGTGCCTGTGTGTGCTTCATGTTATTGCATACCTATTTTTTTCTCTCCTGTGCACCTTTCTGAGTTTTGTTTTGCTTCCCGTGTTTTATTTTGCTAACTTTCTGTGCCTGTTAGTGAGGGGGAGTAATTCCTGTTTGTTTATGCTCTTGCATGTGTTTTCTCATGTTCTCATGTTATTTTCCTGTTTCTTTTTATCCTTTGTCATTTCGTGACAAAAAGGGGGAGAGCCTTAATATATAGGAGAGAGTCGTAGAATATCCTTTAGATATCTCCGTTTTAAGGGGAGTTAAGATTAAGGGGGAGAGGGATTTCTACTTGTACATGCATGAGATTTTTACCTGCTTTATGTTTTACTTGATTATCCCAATGCTTTTCACGGTATACTGTTGTTTGTGGATGTTTCAGGTAGCAGGTATGTTGCTGCGGTGACATTAATTCCAAGACTACTTTGTTAGGTGTTAGATCGAGTCCATTTGTAATAAGTCACTGTTTTGATGGTTGACAGTTGACTATTTGCTTTTTGGGTCTATTACCGTAGTCTTTGTTTTAGGTAGTATTTTGTCACGGAATGCCAAAGGGGGAGATTGTGAGTTCCATTTTTATTGGCATGTGTCCGTGACAAAATAAGTTCAATTGAGTTGTAATATGTCGTGAAGATCTTTGTGCAATTGGACTGGGTTTTGGCTGCTGTGCATCAGACATGCGTTCGTGGTGCGTTCGTTGCAGTGTTCGAACGAGTGGCGTTGGTGCTGCGTTCGTAATTGGGTTCGAACGTGTGGAGTTAGTGGCACGTTCTTTATTGGGTTCGAACGGGAATTCCAGAGAGCAAATGTTCGAGTCTCGTTCTTGTTGGGTTCGAACGAGATCATTCCAGTGAGTTCACGTTCGTTGTGCGTTCGATTGACGTTCGAACGAGTCTTCACAGAAAGGGCGCGTTCGTGTAGCGTTCTAGTAAGCGTTCGAACGCGACTGCGATCTGAACGCGTTTTTGGCCTGCAAAACCCTAGGTTTTCACCCTACCTATAAATATAACACTTAGCCGCCATTCTCATGAGTTGAAGCATATTTCTCTTGAGCCAAATACTCTCAAAGCTTTCAACTCTCTTTGATTTCACCTTGAAGACTCTTTGAATCTTTTGTCTTCTTTGTTAATGGTGAAATCCATTCTTTGATAAACCTTCAACACAACTTAACCAAAATCCCTAATCCTTTAGAGTTCTATAGGAGGAGTTTTGGTAGTCGGAGTTCCGGCGTTCAAAGGTGATACAATCTACTCAGAGACTTCAGAGGTTCTGAAGAAAACCGTGGGTCACGGGCTTGAGGAGTTGCCTTGAGTTCTTGCAGTATAGAGGTACTTGAGTCGGTGGAATTGCCACCTTAGGTCTTGACCATCGCTGTAAGTTTTTCTCGATATAGTGGATGGGCTGGTAGCGCCGATATACCTGGAGTGGTTTTTTACTCTAACGAGTTTTCCACTTCGTCACCAAAATTACTTGTGTTGATTTTGTGTGGTTTGATTATAATTGCTGCTTTAATTATTGTTATTGTTTTTACATTTGCAGCTTATTATTTTTGTTGGTTGAATTGTTAAATTGCCTGTTGCAATTCCATAGTAGCAGTAACAGGACTGTCCTGCTTATTGTTTGTAATTCCGCATAGGGTCAGAACTTTTGTTAAAATTGAATTTTCAACTTTGATTTCAATCCAATCAAACCAACAATCAACATTTAAACATGCATTTAAACACATAATTTCATGTTACAAAAATCAAAAATCTGCAGTGGACTGCACTGTCAAATTCGGCCATACTAAGGAGAAATTAAAAATTTGATCCAATCAATTTTTCTCAAATCTAATCATGCACAACTCTAAGTTAAATAATCTAAGCATGCTCAAAGCATCAATTTGAAGAAATCATGCTCAAAACACAAAAGCCCCAAATTTTAGTCTCATGAACCCTAAAATTTTCATGCTTAAAATTGGCTCTTGCCATTGTTAGTGTTCCTAGAACATGCCAAGGATCTAATAAGCATGAAAACATGTTCATAAATTCAAAATAAGTTGCGGAATTACTTACATTGAATGGATTGAGCTTTTAAAATTTTGAGAAGACGATCCAAGATCCAAGATGCTTCATTGTTGATTCCAAGCTTTGAGTTGAAGATCTCCAAGATCCTTCCTTTGTTGATTCCAAGCTTTTGAAGTTGTTTCCCTATCACCTTAGTTGATTCCATGAAGTGCTAGCTCCTTTGAAATTGCAACAAAATCAAAGAGAGGGAGAGGAAGATGCTCACGCCCATGGAGAGGTTATTAGGGTTTCCATTTTGTTCAAAAGGTGTCAAGTGTAGGAAGTGAAGAGAGAGAGAAGACTTTTGGTAAAATCCCTTTTACCATTTTCACCTAAACTAGGTGGTTGGGTAAATGGTTTTACCAAAACCATTACAAGGTGGTTGGATGGTTGGTGGCTTGGCATAAATGCCAACTACCCTCCCAACTACCACATGTGAAGTGGGCCCCACATTTGAATTCAAAATTCAAATGTCTCTACGAATATTTGTCGCGGCTCGGTTCCGTTTAATCCGATTAAACGAACTTTCATCGCTAAATAATTAAATCTAATTTAATTAAATGACGACGCCTCGTAAATATATTACGAATGCCGTTTACGAATTAATTCTAAATTAATTCGTTCGCTCGTATTAAAGTCCAACTTTAATTTCGTAATGAAATCCAATTCATATTAATATATCCGATATATTAATTTTAGCCCATACGAATAAATTAAATAGAAAAATCAAATTTAACTATTAAATTTATTTTACCGATTAATTCCAAATTAATCGCGTTCTCTCTTTTCCGAACACATTTAATCCCAGATTAAATAATACCTCAATTAATTCCAGATTAATTTTCTCCATCTTAATTAATCCCAGATTAATTCTCTCTCTTAATTAATCCCAGATTAATTCTAATTTAAATCAACTGTCATCGGTGAATCTTTGGGAAGCGACCCAAGAGATCATTGGATATGTTGGCAGTAAATAGAGTCATCGGATTATCCGAATACGTGCGTACCTCGTATCACATGCTTACCGATTTACAAGACATGGTTGGCTTCTAGCAAAGCACCGTGACTACCCAATTCTCCAGAAATATTCTTACTGGAATATATAATCTATGTCAGGCGTAGTATACGTAGTATTGCGTATTGCGATCTAGTATCGGATGTCACGTGCTAGGCCTGGGGCTGGAAAGTGTCTGCCCCGTACGAAACACATGTCGGATGTCTGGTAACTAGTCTCTATAATCGGACATACATGACCTAGTCATAATATCCCGATGACTGCAGTACTTAAGAGCACTAGTACCGTATCCTACGTGACATCATCTCCACTATGACTAGAGTGATACTTCCGTCTTGACATCACACCCAATACACTACGATTCTCGATATACCCACCAGAGGCGTACACAGAACCTGTTAAAGCCCTGGACAACCAAAACTAAAGCATACCGATTGTCGCAAGTATTAGCGATGCAAGTCTCAGGTTAAGACCAAATACACCTACCCTGATTTCGGACTTCCATAGACACATAGTCATACTACCAATGGAATTCCGAGAGGTCTATCCAGAGCGAAGCTATTTCCGTACCATCGGTAAAACACAACCTCCTATTACACTTGCATGAGTATCCTATACCCAAATATATGAGAATTATGCCGTTATGATCTCACATAACACGCACAAGTGTAATACTAGTCTATTCCGCATTATCGATGTCCAGTCTCGATAATACTACGACTAGGGATATTTAATGATTAATCCTTCGTGGACTGATACTGTCTCATATAATCTCAATCCAGGAACTAATCATAAGGACCTCCTATCATTTATACATCTAGGTGATCTAATCACAAATGATAAGAGTGCAATCTCCTTGTCACATAGTTAATTTGTACAACAACACCATGATCTGTACAAATAGTGACGCTATGGGTCATAATTGTCCAACAGCATCTTCGGCAGCGGGATGTTACAGCGATATCCTGATTAAGTCATTTGATAATTAATTCCAATCGACCATAAAGGCGGTATCCAATTAAGTCAGATTAAAATTAATTTAATTAATTCCAATCGATCATAAATGTGGTCTCCAATTAAGTCAGGTTTTAAGATAATTTATATATTATAATATAAGGGAGATTAATCTAAATTATCATAATAAAAGTTTCACCATTCCCCCAACGGAAATTATCTATAAAACATAAAAGAAAGTGAAAATAAACAAACTATTATTACTATTATGAAAAATAAAAATACATTACTATTAATATATACAAAAAAGATACCATCATTAAATCATTATTAAGAACTTTAAGGAAATAATGAATTTAGAAAATGAAATCAGCTTATGAATTTGATGTTGATGAATTTGAAGAGATGCTCAAAGAATATTCAAAAGTTGGCAAGTCATCTTCTAATGTTTTGGCTGATTAGTTTTCAAATAAATAATATATTCGAGGTTTGTTCTTGAAAAGCACTTGTCTATAATTTATTTATGTAGATGGTGAAGATGTTGATTTGGGTGTTGATGATGAAGATGATGATGGAGATGATTTATTTCAAGATGATATCAATATTGATGATAATGAGGATTGATTGTGATATTCACCAAATAGTTGGAGGAGATTATTGTTTGTTTTGATATTGGAAATTTGAATTATTATTGAAGACTGTGTTTGTTGATGATAAATTTATATATGTCGGAACTTAGAATTAATATTGTGTATTTATGTTGAAACTTAGAATTAATATTGGTGAGTATGTTTGTTTTGATGTTGGAATTTATGTTGATTGTTTCAATGTAAATGATTATGTTTTTTTTGATGTTAGAAACGATTAGAATTAATGATCATATTTTTTATATGTACTATTTAATTTTTATATTTGTATATAATTTTCAATTAATGAAAATTATTTTTGACGTCAATTGTTTTAACTAAAATCGTTCAATTGGTCAAACCACTAACCTATTAAATCTTTTAGATTATTGATTCAAAGCATTGCTTATATTTATGCAACCTTGTTGTAAACAGTACTTTGGGACCTCCTCTACTATTTTATCTTCGAATCTAAAGGAAATGGATCATTGTAAGTTGACCAGCCCATGAGAGTTTGACAAGTAATGAATTTGTAGATCCATAAGCATATCCAAACCAATCCCAAAAAAAAAAAAAAATGAAAGGAGATGTATTTGGATTTAGTTCTGAATTTATTATAATTTATAATTAGTCAATGAAAATTCATTTATAATTGAATCTTAACAATCCAATCAGTATATATATACACGTGGCAGAAGATTATTAAAAACACAACATAGTTCAATTTAATACTAGATCTAATTTAATTCCTTTATAATAATATAATAATACTCGAATTGTATCAATTTTTTTTTTTTTTTTTTTTTAATATAAGTTTTGCTTTAGAGAGGTAAAAAAGTTGGACTTTATAATTTCTTATATCTATGCAAGTATTTGGGTTTAATAGGGTTATGTAAGATTAAATTAAAGTGTTTGACAATTGATTTCTGTTCCAAAAAATAATGGGATCTTTCCCGAATAATCTGATATCGAATATATAAATTTTTATTTGGCAGGAAAATTGTACAAAAACAAAATAAGAATACAAGAAAAAAATAAAGAACACGAGGATTTACATGATTTAGCACTAGGCCTGCATTTACGGGAGAGGATGAGAGAAATTTCCATTGTGTCAAAAGAAATACAATAAATGAGTTTCCACACGTATGAATGAGAAAGATCATTAAAACTATATGTCAAATTATGGAGCCTAGTCTATCATTTTACAGATGTAGTTTGCCTTATTCCAATAAAATTTATATTCCATAATTTTAGTAGGATTATATGAATCAGTTTAATACTCTTTTCAAATGACATCAGTAGATAAGCAGATTATTCTTAGCCACTTAAAAATTTAGTAGGAGCTATATATGTGTCATTAAATCTGCGAAGATCAACAAGAGACAGCGAGAAAAAAAACACCTTTTACTAAAAGCAGCTATAATATGGAAGACGCTGAGAACGTGTTTGGAATTAATTTGAAAATGATTAAAATAGTTGTTCATGGGAAAACTAATAATTTTTTATGAAAATAAATTTTTTTTTTCCAAAAATACTAGAAATCACAAACGGTTGGTTTCAATTCTTACTTATAAATTTATTTTTTAATTTTTTTAAAACAAATTTTGTAAAAAAAAATTATTATAAGTTATTACATAATTAACTTTCATTTTTATGTTTATATGTCTGAAATTTATAGTTTTCTCTATCAAAAATCTAAGGTGGCGTTGTTTTTCTTTGAACACTGAATAAATCTGAATGTGTAGAGATTTGAATACATATGCGTTAATGACAATTAAAAAAAAAAAAAATAACTATAGATGTTTGAAAATTAGTAATTTGACTTTTATGGCCTTTAAACTATATATATTCACTTTATTTTTATCCACATGTTATATAAACGCTTAAATTAAAATTATTTGGGAAATTTACAAAAATAACCAACTTCATTTATCCAATATAAAAAGTAACCAACAATCTCAAAAATATAATTAATAATAAAATTCAACAAAAATATCAATTTTAACATTTACTATAAATATCTCATAACTTTTATCTCTATCATTTTCACTCACTCAAACCCTAATTTCCCAGACTCTCATATATTCCACCAAGAACTGAATATTCCAGTGACGTAAGAAGACTCTCGTGACGGCAATGATGATGGCGTGGTGGTGGGGCGTGTGAATTTGGTTATTTTTTGTAAACAAAATAAAAAATCTACTTTTAATTTTGTAAGTAATTTAATCCATTTCAAAAGGTTTTAAATTTCACATATATTCCAAAATGTGTGTTTGTTGTGAGTGTTTTCTAAGTGTTTTTACTAGATTTGGCATTTAAATATAAAGATTTTGAGTTAATATAATGTTGGTAATATTCTCACATCAAATCTTTGTAAAAATGCATGACATTATTTTGGTATAAGTGTAATATCCCGAGTTTTTCGGAACACTGTTAGAATGTTTCCGAATTAAAAATAAGAGTTTGGAACAGTATGGTAATCGAAAATCGGAGTTTATGTGTTGGAAAATAGTTCGGTATATTTTAAAGTGAAGTTCGTCGCGTTGGAAAACGTGTGATTTCGAGAACCGGCTACGCGATTTCTGATTTTATCATTCTACGTGTAAAACTTTCTTGTATCGGTTATATAGATAGTAGACGAACTCCGATTGAGCAGATTCTTAAACCACCGGACTCGTTTTTCCGAGACGAACAACTTTCGTGTTGAACGCTTTCCGAAATTTGCATCAGAAGAGCTTCAAAAAATGTGAAATTTCTAGAAACTTTCATGACAGGGGCCTGAACGCAATTTTTGGGGGTCAGAATGTAAATTTTCGAAACTTTTCTATAAATACCCTGGAGTTTCTTTTATTTGCGAAAATGACATAATCTCCCAAACACCCCCACAGACCCCTTGTCTCCAAACTAACGTTTATGCTTGACCAGTCACGCCGGTGGCCAAACGGCCGACGTCGGTCACGCCAGCCACCCCTCCACCTTGTGGTGGCCGGCGGCAGCCCCCAGGTAGCCGGAAAATGGTGACAATGAAGGAGAAACGTGCGGGATTGAGTATCCCGATCCCGACTCGTCGCTTCATTTCATGGCCCGAGCCACCACCAAATCGAAGCACTCGGAGAGTACTACAAGGTTGCGGTGTCGATTTTGCAGAATGGTGCTTGGATTCTCGTGAATCGAGAGAAGAAGATTCGGATGAATAGTTACCCACGATGAACAGTAGCTCCGATCGAAATTCCGACGATTCCAGTGCGTTCGTGGGATCGTTTGGAGTCCGTATATAGCCTCAAAATCTCGGTAAGACCTCCCGGTAAAAAAAAAAACTCGCTAATTTCAAGTTTGTCGCTAAACGTACGGATATTTCCAGTAGCTTCGTAGATTAAATTATTGATATGAATTGAATTATTTGTGTATTAGTATATAATTGAATATGAGAATTCGGTAGAATCCGAGTGAAAACGGAACGAATTAGATCGATCCGATCGATTATGCCTGTTTTTGGTAAAAATAGATTTTCCGTGTATTAATATATTTTTGATCGTAATGCTAGATATGAGTCATATGTGATGATTAGATAGCGTTTAGATAAATCCGGGTAGGTTCGGAGGGTTCAGGACCCTTACGTAGCGTTTGCAAGATTTTTTCGGAAGATTTTCCAAAAAAGCGTAAACCGAGAATTTAGGTGAACTAGTGGCTTGAAATTATTTGTAATTGTGTTTTAAGACAATTGGAAATGAAAATGTTGAAAACGGACTTAATTTGGTTGTTCCGGAAAGATTCAGGATGTTATCGTAGTTAAGTGGAGAATACCGTAAATTGCGATTCTGATAGCTTTTCGCCATTTGTTTTGACATATGTGACTAAGACCTGAAGTGCTCGCGAAGCCAGGTAAGAAACTCATGCGATGAGAACTTAAGTTAGTGAATTCATATTTTGATTATATTTATATGTATATGTATAGAAATGACTGACATGTTTAGATAAGAAGAAGATAGTTAAGAGATGGTCTTGAGAACAAAGTTCAAGATTATGTATAGATAAGCTAATCGACCCTCCCACGGGTATGGATGTCTATGTTATTGCCATGAGATGAATTGAAATATTTGATAGGCCTAATATCTAAGTGTATGTATGAATGTACGTAAGGATACGAACCTGTAAAAGTATGATTACATGTATGTAAGTGAATATGTAAATGTATGAGTATATAAACGTGTATTCGCATATGTATATATATGATGTTAAGACATATATAGGTTGGGTATACAGAATCGGTAAATGGAATAAATCATGGTTTTTAATTTGGTATAAGCTAAGCTTTAGTACGTATGTGATGGGATATGTTTATGAATGGATGCCTCTAATAAGAATTTTAGAAATAAAGTGTATTTGATTGATAAGTTAAATATATGAAAATTGTTAAAGGCTACAATATCAGAATTTGAAGTGATATGTGTGTTCATATGTTTAATGTATATATGTATGTATACTGATTGATAAACAATGTTTGACATATATGTGTTGTGTATGTGAGATTGTCTCCCATGATATGTGTGCACGTGTGTATGTTAATTGGTTGATAATCTTGTGTTGTAGTAGTCGGGCTGGTTAGGAATCCGTTCGGACGGTATTCATCTCATACTTATTCTAAAATAGATAATGAGTCTCGTACGAGCATTGTATGCATAAGCCAGCCTTATATGTGTGTTGTATGATTATGTGATTTTTGATGAATTGGTTGTTATGTGTGTTTCGTAGTTTACCGTATGATGATTGTGTATATGACTGTGTGTATTTACGTGGATGATGAAACTTGTAGATTATATGGATAATGAATGTCTATCAATAAATAAGTACAAGGAAAGACTTGTCATAAAAGGTTATAGATAAAAAGAATGTCCTGATTACTTTGATACATATTAACCAATGACTTGTATCACTTAATGAGAATGCTTATTGAAATACATCAAATGGATGTGAAGACGGCATTCTTAAATGGTGAATTGGATGAAGAAATTTACATGGAACAACCAAAAGATTTTAATGTTCCTGGACAAGAACACAATTTGTACAAACTTGTAAAATCCTTCTATGGATTAAAACAACACCTAAACAATGACATGAAAAATTTGACAAAGAAATATTGTCAAGTGGGTCAAAATCAATGAGTGTGATATATGAGTACACGAAATCAACTCAAAAAGGGTATGTCATTATGTGTCTTTACGTAGACGATCTACTGATAATTAGTAGTAATCATGAGATGATTCAATCTACCAAGAAAATACTGACCAACAAATTTGATATGAAAGATTACGAGTAGCTTATGTGATCTTAAAAATTAAGATTTCTAGAAAATCAGAGGAATATATATTATCTCAGGCTCATATAATGGTGAAATCATTTTTTATTTTCTGTGAAATTTAGTAAAGAATATTTATTTAAATCGGTGTGCAGAGAAAATAAGGAATTTAAATTAAGGGTTATTTTAGTATTTGGAAGAGTGTGCAAAGTAAAATTTGTTTTTTTTTTTTAAAAAAAAAATTATTAAATGAGTGTACAAATAAAAGAGTATTATAAGTATATTTTAGAGTGTAAATATCCTGGTCCAAAAAAAAAAAAACAATTGATAACAAATTTTTCCATAAATAACTGATGGTATAAAATGAAAACATGTAATTAAGTTTTTATATGGTATGAAATAAATTAGGTGTGTAAGGTGGTTTTTGAAGTAAAGTTTAAATCATTCATTAAACCATTAAACAATAAATAATTGTAGCTCAATCGTATTCAGTGATTTTTAACTTAAATTTAGGATTAAACGCAAAAAAACTTGGCATTTAAGTAAATCACTGAAATTAAATCATATTAAAACATTAAGCACTAAAAACCAACATGAGCTTATAGATATACATACATACATGCATGCATACATACATATATACACACACATATATATATATATAATTTCCAATCACACACCACACACAATAACCTCTTAGCCATGGGAGAAGTTGATGAAGCTTTCATTCAAGCCCTAGAGCACAGGCCTAAACTCTCCTAACCGAAGCCGAAGGCATACCCTTAATCGATCTCTCAGCTTTGAACACAAAAAACCCTAGCACCATTGATGAACTAGTTGTTGAGATAGGAAATGCATGCAAGAATTGGGGTTTCTTCCAAGTGATCAACCATGGCGTGCCCTTTGAAAAGCGTCAGAGGTTAGAAAATTGTCAAGAAAATTTTTCGAGCAACCATTGGAAGAGAAAAGGAAGGTGAGGAGGGATGAGAAGAATCCAACGGGTATTATGATACTGAGCATACCAAAAATGTTAGAGATTGAAAGAAGTATTTGATTTTTTTGTGGAGAGCCCTGTTTGATGGCAGCATCTCATGATCCCGAGGACAATGAAGTAGCTGAATCTTATAATCAATGGCCTGATCATCCTCATGATTAAGGTATAATGTTATTTCTTTTGCATCATTTTGATCTTTTTTTTTTTTATTTATTTATTTATTTTTTAATTTTGTTATTTTATTTGAAACCATATAATCATATAGTTGTAATTGTTTCAATTTTAATTAAAGAATAAGATTTAGAGGAAACATAACAATTTGGTCAGAATCATAGAACATAATTCTTCTTAAATTTTTTTTTTTTTTTTTAAAAGTTATAGAAACTTTTATTGAGTTTGGTATGTAATTAAAACGCTGCTATGAGTAGTAAAAATATTCTGAAATTAATATTAGGGGAAACATTAACAACATATAGATCCCTTAATTGTACATTTTCTCAAAGAATGATAATTAGTTATGGGATTTGCAGCTCTGAAGATGGAGATGTTACTACTTGTAATCTTTTGGAGCCGACCATATTCATTGATGCAAAAGATTCAATAATAGTACTTATATTTTAGTATATTCTCAATAATATCCCACTAACCTCTTGTTTTTTTTTTTAAAAAAAAAAAAATTATGTTTGGCTATGATTGCTCAGGGATGCATGTGAAGGATATGCTAAAGAAATGGAAAAACTTGCATACAAATTGATGGAACTTATTGCCCTGAGTCTTGGACTCCCAGCAAACATATTCAACAGCTTCTTCAGAGATCAAACCACTTTTATTAGACTTAATCACTACCCACCGTGCCCTGCCCCGCACCTAGCTCTCGGCGTCGGTCGGCATAAAGATGGTGGCGCCCTTACTGTTCTTGCTCAAGATGACGTCGGAGGTCTTGAAGTGAAGAGAAAATCAGACGGAGAATGGGTTCGCGTCAAACCCACTCCTAACGCTTATATCATTAATGTCGGTGATATTATTCAGGTAATAAATTAAATTTTTGGATATATCAATTAATAAGTAATATGGTATCAAAATTAAGATTTCGTGTTCAATATAATTTTGGACTCACTAGATCCATATGATTGTGCAGGTTTGGAGCAATGACACTTATGAGAGTGTGGAGCATAGGGCTATGGTGAATTACGAAAAGGAAAGATTTTCAATTCCATTTTTATTCAATCCATCACACTACACAATGGTGAAACCATTAGATGAGCTTACAAATGATCAAAATCCTGCTAAATATAGACCATATAGTTGGGGAAAATTTTTCACTACTAGAAAGCTCAGTAATTTCAAGAAGCTTGATGTTGAGAACCTTCAAATCTATCATTTCAAGGTACAAGATTGAGCCAATAAGCTGGACGAAGCACTCTCTATTGACAAGTAATAAATGTTAAATGTGCTTTGTGATTAAACATATTTAGTGTTTTTCATATATGAATTAAAACCTATATGTATTTTATGTGATGGGATCGTCGGAATAATGGAATTGCAATATTGTCCTCTCTAATTAAGTTTGTGTTATATTATTTGTGTATTATAAGCCAAACAGCTATATTGTCATATGCTTTCTGGTTCTGGGAAATCAATCCAATGAATCTTGCTAATACAATGCTGTGTCTATTTGTCAATTCTTCATTATTTTAAAATGCTGAAGTATGTTAAAATAGTTAGGTAAATAAAAATTAATACTTTTTTTGTAAATATTGGAAACCCTACCGCCAAACCACTTGACCCGAGCATAAGTGGAGCTAGTAAAATCTCCGGCTGCTCCATGCTCTTATAAGAAATGCACATTCTGTGAATGATCCAGAATGAGCTCTATTTGTTGGGCCAAGTTAACTTGAAGTTGTAGCTGATTGCATGACTTGGTCAGATTGATGTATTTTACCCTTTGGTAGATTTGAAAGATTCCTTGGGTTCGAGTTTGGTCCATGCATGAGACTTTATATGAAGGCTTTATTATTTCTAAGGCAAGAATGAAATGGATTTTGGACATGCATGGGCTGCCTTGATTAATTTCGGACTTAATTTTCGAATGGTGCATTAGTAGTGTTGGGATTTACGTAGTCTTCGTATTTTGGACGTAACCTTCTCATCCTGTCCAATTTTAGTGATTCAAGTTGCATTAAAAAGAGGACTCATAGGCCTACAACATTGTAGTTTACATGAAAGTCCAATTAGAAGCCTTCGTGGTCCCAATACAGAAGCAAGTTATCCCTACAACTTTTATGTTTCATATTTTTAAGGTTATGTGATGTTTAAGTGTTGGGTTGAACTTTAATTAAATTAGAAAGCTCATGCACGAAATTTAAAAGTATTTTATGTGTCATTAGATTTATTTTATTAGGGTTTTATTATATTTGAGTAGAATTAGATTTAACCATCTATTTAAAGAGGCATTATTCATTGTAATTGATAATTAATGAAGAACATATTTTTTACAAAACAAAGTGACTTGTGTCATCTTGAGGGAGTGGATTCTTCCTTGGTTCTACGGAACAAAAGCTTATCAACGTGTGGCAAGCGTTATGGTGATGTATCGCTGTTCAAGATTCTCCAAAGAAATTAAGAAAGATTCTTAAGGGCAAGGTTCCTTAAGGGTTAGACTTGATATTGGAAGGATTTTGTTCTTACAAAAAATCAAGATTCGCGGTTCTTGGGGCTTAGAACATTTGGAGGGGTTTTCTTGGCTTGTTCCAGACAAGTTCTTATCATTTGGTATCAGGAGCTCAGGGTTCCAAGGTCAAGACTTTCTCTATCTTTATCGTTTGATGAAGTCTTCATATTCATTTTTTTTTGTCTCTTCTAATTTCAAATTTTTTATTATTATATCCTTTGTGTTTTTTATGTTCATGACTGAATCTTGGATGCTATTATAATGTTCTTGTATCGTAATAGCATATAGGATTCAATTCTTGGAGTTTTTGAGTCAATTAGGGTCGAATTTATCTGTAATTTTCGGATCAGTTCGGTCAGAATTTTTCAGCCGCTCACTGATTTTAAAATGACTGTAACATTTGATCTAGAAAGAGTTACGAGACCCTTAATATATCGATTTATACGTACTCGAGGAGAGGAATTCTTTATTAATTGGCCGCACTCTGTCCGTTTACATTTCGAGTCTCAAAATATCTTTCAAATAATAGTTAAGAATTTTGTCCAGTTTCAGTTCAGTTTGTGTTCTTGTTTTACTTTTGATGTTTTTTTAAGTCAGTTTCTTTGTGTTTGTTTTCATATTTTCTTAGTGATTCTTTGAGTTTTTAATCATTATTGGTGTCTTTCAAGTAAGAGGTTGATTTATATACATAATCTGATAGACAAAAGGGTACTTATCTTTTGCACGAGATGCCTTATCAATAATAAAGTATGTAATATGATTATTAATAGAGGGAATCACATAAATTTAGCCAGCACTACCCTTGTGGAAAAATTGAGATTACCATTGATACCTCTTGATCGACCTTATAAGTTGATGAGTGATTTTGGAGAGTTCGAGGTTGATAAGCAGGTTGTGGTAAGTTTTGCTATTGAGAATTATGTTGACCAAGTAGTGTGTGACGTGGTTCCTATGTGTCATACGCATGTTTTATTGCGTAAGCTTTGGTATAAAATCAATAAAATAGTTTATGATATGGATATGAATATGTATAAATTTTGGTATGGTGGAAAAATTATCAGGCTTACTCCTTTAACACTACAAGAGGTCTATAAGGAAGAGTTGTACATGTAGAGGAGTGAATAAGAGTGGACTAAAAGGAAAAGTGAGATTCATGAGTTTAGAGTGTTACTAAGAGAGCTTCTAGAATTGATAGAGAAAAAGGCGTTAGTAAAATGTGAAGTCAAGAAGGATATGAGCGTAGCCTTGAGTAATGAAATAAACCATGTTGACGTTTTTATAAATAAACGTGACAATGATGATATTGATGTGAGCAATACCATTAGTGATGCCGATTTGGTTGTTCGCGATGACAATGCGGTGCTTGAAGTTTTTGTTAAAGGTGAATATCATATGGAGCAATCTGATTTTGGTTGTGAGGCCTTGAGTTATGAGGTGCAAAAAGTACATGTGGCCGAATATGTAGAATGTGACGAGATCGTGGATGAGTGTGTTGATTGTTTGAGGAAGCGACATGGGCATGTTGATTTTGTTTTAAATGAGGTTTCAAATGTGAATCCAGATGGGAATGTCTTTGGGGTTGCAAGTGAAACTAAGAATGCGAGTAGCACTGGAGAGTCTAAGAGAGGAAAAATATTGAAAAAAAATCATTCATTGGCTTTATTGACTTTTTCTCACCTTAACTATTATTTTCCATGTGATTTTATTTTGTTCCAGGATTGTCGTCACATTGATATTGTAATTTTTATCTTTGATCCGGGTTCAGATTTGAGGTCGAATTCTTTTCAAGAGAGGGAGAATAATATGATCCAGAATGAGCTATGTTTGTTAGGCCAAGTTAACTTGAAGTTGTGGCTGATTGCATGGCTTGGTCAGATTGGTGTATTTGGTTTTTTTGGTGGACTTGGAAGATTCCTTGGGTTTTGGAGTTTTTCCATGCATGAGACTTTATATGAAGGCTTTTTGATGTCTAAGGCATGAATGGAATGAGTTTTGGACGTGCATGGGCTGCCTTGATTAATTTCGGGCTTAATTTCTGAATAGTGTATTAGCAGTGACGGGATTTGCGCAGTCTTCGTATTTTGGACGTAACTTTCTCATCCGATGTCCAATTTTAGTGATTCAAGTTGCATTAAAAAGAGGACTCATAGGCCTACAACGTTGTAGTTTACATGAAAGTCCAATTAGAAGCCTTCGTGGTCCCAATACAGAAGCAAGTTATCTTTACAACTTTTATGTTTCATATTTTTAAGGTTATGTGATGTTTAAGTGTTGGGTTGAACTTTAATTAAATTAGAAAGCTCATGCACGAAATTTAAAAGTATTTTATGTGTCATTAGATTTATTTTATTAGGGTTTTATTATATTTGAGTAGAATTAGATTTAACCATCTATTTAAAGAGGCATTATTCATTGTAATTGATAATTAATTAAGAATATATTTTTAATAAAATAAAGTGACCTGTGTCGTCTTGAGAGAGTGGATTCTTCCTTGGTTCTACGGAACAAAAGCTTATCAACGTGTGGCAAATGTTGTGGCACTGTATCGTTGTTCAAGATTCTCCAAAGAAATAAAGAAAAGTTCTTAATGTAAGGTTCTTTAAGGGTTAGACTTGATCTTGGAATGATTTTGTTCTTAAAAAAAATCAAGATTCGCGGTTCTTGGGGCTTAGAACACGTGGATGGGTTTGCTTAGCTTGTTCTAGGCAGATTTTTATTATTCTCGACTCGAATCCAAAACCTGACAACTAAAGCATAAATCATTTACTACCCAGCCACACCTCTTGAGGCAAATAAAAATTAATACGCTAAAAGAAGAATGTAAAATTTTTATAATTCATGTAACTTCCATATATAAGTTTCAGCAATTCTAAGGTTAAAACATCACATGTTTTAAAATATTAATTGCCAAACTTTTTTTTAATACAACAAATTGTTATGAGACAAAATTCTGTTACATATATAACTGTAGTTTTAATTTTAATTTTATTTTTAAGTTACTTTTTAAATAAAAGAAGAAGGTCCGCATTAAAGTTAGAAATGATGAATTTATAAAGAAAAGACCAAATTATAATATTTGTTAGTAAATTAGTTGTTGCAATAGCCATAATTAACCTCACAATCATAAATGTATCCTTCATAATTTCGCACATTCAACTTTTCTCTTCTTTGTTCGATTTCTCCCCTCAATAACCAAAAGCATCTATATCGGAATTTAAAACTAAAAGAAAAAAAAATGAGAAAAAGTAAACCAAGAAAGGTCAACTCCCCCAGTAACTACTATTATAATTTATCATGATAATATAATAGTAGTTAAGGATTAAATGGTAAATGAATACTTGTTTTTTGAGATTAGGGGGTAATGGGATAATATAAAAATAGTAGGGGTAAATGGTATTGTAACATCTCGGTTATGTAAGATATGTCCAATATGGTACATTTTGTTGGGACAAAAAGTACGGAAGTACGTCGTTGGGTGAAATCGACTTTTAAAATATTTTAAAGCCAGATAAATAAATAAGTATCAAATATATATAATTTATACATATTTCACCCATAACACACATTAATATCTAATATAAGAGTGATTACACATAACAACTTGGGGTGAAATTTCCAAAAATACTTTCTCACAGTTACATGATAACCTCTTATCGGATCGCCGAACCGACTGACCAAAAAGACTTGACAACCGGGTCAGCCACGATATCAAATCAGCCCACTTGTACAATAATCGAGGTACTGTAGTAGTAGCTAAATGTTGTAATTTTAGAAAATTACCCCTTTCCCCTCATGTAGAAAATTCCCAGAACAATTCCGAAATTTCATACATATTCCTACACACTATATACAAACCTCTGATTACTGTAGCAGTGGCAAAAAACCAATAATTTCACAAAATTATGAATTTGCCCCTAATGCGTCATAAATCAAAAATTCCCAAAACGCGTTCAGAATAATTTTGAAAATTTCAGAAATTTTTTCTATGCTCCATTTTCATCCACAACTCCTCAATTTCACCAAATCAATACTTTTGAATTAATTTCACAATTAATCATATCCATGCCCAAATTAATTCAAAATTCATGCAAATCCAAATCTTTCACAACCAATAGAGAATCAACTATCATAAAACAACTCAAGAATGATTTCAGGTCACCTAAGAGTGGCTCAAGTAAATCTAAAATGACAATTTAGTATCTAACAACCTAATTAGGCCTAATTATACTAAATAACCTAATTAGCTTTACACATGAAACAGCCATGGATATCATATATTTAATTAGGAGCTAATTGCAAACAATTTACACGGCAAATGATAAAAGAAATTATCTTAATCGCCTTATAAGCCTTTGTTTCGACTCCTAAATAATGCATCCATGCTTCTAATTTAATGTAGGATTAAAAAAAATCAAAAGCCCCAATTTTTCTCCTCTTATTGAACTCTTTCAAAGGTTGAAGGAAAGCCAAAACCCTTAATCTATGGAAAGTGGCATGAATGAGCCTTAAATAAGAGAGGGGTTGTAACACCCCATCAGTGGCAAGGTGCTACCGGCATGAAACATGATTAACCTATCTCCATAAGCATCATTAAATTTACAGAAAATAGACACGATGTATCCTAAAACTGGACAACCCGGATCAAACTCCAGCATCAAACGAAACCTTAAAACAACATCCAACATACAAAAGGACCTTAGGTTCACACAAAACAAATCAAAATCAACACTAAATAACTTTGTGCCCACATCATCTATCAATACTCAAGGGCTCTTTACCCATAACATCATAAGCAATCAAAACATTTACTTATTACAAACAGCGTACTCAGCACGACAACCAAATATTAATCAAACATCGTAAGCTTCTTAAACTTCTCCCACGACACTTGCAAGGGTGATTGCCGCTTAGGTGATTCGCGTCTCAAGCATAACTTCAAAGCCAACGTGGCTGCACCCATTTGGTAGAGCCCACCATGTAAAAACGAGTAAACTGGTTTGGTGTTGAGTTATAAAAACTCAGTAAGTAACCATGCTAGTACTACAACAAAATATACAAGTCCTCACATTAGAAGGTTTTCAGAATTGTCAAGTTATTGCGAGTTTTAGAATTATCAGTTTTCTATTATCCTTTATACTTTACCCATGTCAAAATTTCATCTTTATATATTTATTATGTGTCAATATAATAGCCAGACATTCAAAGCAAAAAAAACATCAGTACGAATATCGTAAACATATGTCATTTTACATTGAAACCATTTCAATCACAGAAACGTGAAGTCACGTTCTTAAACTTTATTATGAATGCACATCTTTAAAATATCATCAATTCGGAAAACCAAACAAATTTTTTTCTATTTGATTACAACTATCTTCAATACCAAAACAAATCTCCTTTAACTTTCTTTAATTACGGTAACCTTACGATAGCTTAACATTTATGACTCATATGGATTCACTCATATCAGTGCACTTC